>CATIWJ010232038.1:0-10500 GCA_949640765.1 Croton laevigatus | reverse complement strand
GAATGCACTTGATTATCTTCACAATGGTTGCCATGAGCCAATCATTCATTGTGATCTAAAGCCAAATAACATTCTTCTTGACCATGATATGGTTGCTCACATTGGAGATTTCGGTCTAGCCAAATTTGTCCCTGAGATAATGAATCCTACTCAAAGTAGTTCTATAGGAGTAAGAGGAACAATTGGCTACACAGCTCCAGGTGGTTATTATCCTTTTGAATGATTTGTTTCTTCATTCACCTTCAAATATTTTCTTATTCTAATTTTTAAATTTTTAATTCTTTCATAATTTTTTCAGAATATGGTCTCGGAAGTGATCCTTCAACAAGTGGAGATGTTTATAGCTATGGCATCCTTTTGCTAGAGATGGTAACGGGAAAGAAACCCACTGATAGCATTTTTGTAGATGGTCATAACCTCCACTTATTTTCTAAAAGGGCATTATCTGATAATGTGTTAGAGAATGTAGACTCAGTTCTCTTAGAGGAAGATGATGGTGCAACTGAAGCAAGAAAAGTTGAGTGCTTAATCGGTATGATTAAGGTTGGCGTCTCATGCTCTATGGAGTTTCCTCGTGATAGAATGGAGATAAACAATGCAGTGAACGAGTTGGTTTCGATTCGAAATACTTATGTGCAAATTATAAGAACAAGGCCCTCCAATTTCACAATAAGTAACTCTTTGTTATTTTTGAATTTCCAGTGCTTTTACTCTAAAATGTTTGCAAGATTTAAGAATGCTGAGGTTACTTTCTCTTTGTTCAAACGAAAAATCTAACTTGATGTTATTTTCACCATATGGCAGGGCACTGAAGCTAAAAAGTGACCAACAGGATCAGTGTTTAAGCAAACAAGCGTCTAGTGGTAGCCTAATCTACATATGTTGCAAGAAATTGGACCAATGAATATGTTAGGAAGCGAATGCAGAAAGTTATTATGTGATTTTTAACTATCTGTATTACTATTATTAATGCATGTACTGCGAAAATACAATTACTGGAATTGTTACTTTAGCTTTTGTTATTGTTAAAATAAAATGAAGACTGCAACCTTTAATTGCATGTGTTGTTGTCTGGTCAATGTTTAATAATTGGTTTTTCCAAAAAAAAAATTATGAATAATTTATAAAGCAGTTTCAATTTCTCCCAACCCACCAAGTAAAATGAACACAATTCTGTTTTTTTTTTTTTAACATATTATTATTGTTCAAGAAGTACAAATCAAGCTTTCCATTACCCATTGGAATGATGGATTAGTAAGACCATAACCTCCATCAATCCACTTACGTACTTAGACTCATCGCTTCCCAAATAAACAACAGCTTGTGCTACATCTTCGGCTTCCATAACAGCATTTTAAAATTTACCAGACTCAGATGTCCATTCTTCGAGCTTCGCCTTTTCCATTTCGATTATCCTTGTACTTTGCCTAAACAATGGAGTTACAACAGCAAATGGAAACACAATTGACTCTAATCCCATATTGACCCAATTCTATACTAAGATTTTTAGCCAAACCAACTACAGCATGCTTGGATGCAGATGCATACCCTTAACGCAAGTAACTGAAAGATAAATTGAAGTGAAAATAATACTACCTTTCTTTGCAGGAATCATAATTCTAGCGGTATGTTTGGCTACCAAGAAAGCACCAAATACATTAACATCAAATACCCTTTTGAAATCCTCATTCTTTATGTCAATTACCGATTCAAAACTACCTGGGACGCCTGCATTGCTGAATACAAATACAATATCGAGCTTCCATACTTGGAAACACCGAAATCCACTGCGTTTTTTACATCAGAATCACATGTTACATCACAATGAACATAACATAGAGTTTCGTCGTCTTTTGAGCTGAGTTCTTGACAGAGGGAGTGGCCAAGATTATCTTGAATATCTGCAATTATTACCTTTGCTCCATGTTTAAGTAATAATCTTACCGTAGATTCACCTATTCCGCTGGCTCCTCCGGTTATCAAAGCTACCTTCCCTTCAAGTCTGCATGATTTTGGAGTATTATTTGAGATCATTTTCTTTTAGAATTAAAGTTAATAAATTGGAATTTTGTGATCCGTGATACTTATATGCATAGGGAGCTGTTCTAATTCACAATTTATGGACTGCAGTATTTTGTATTTCTAAGATGAAAAAATCTACTGGGAACTTTTCCAGTCCACAATTTCTCCTGACTTTTTATCTTTTCAAGAATCAATCATTGAAGCTGGTAACTATTTTTCTAACTTGGTGAATAGACCACCCCTGCATTAAGCCCAAATTTTAATGCCGCAATAATAGAGATATCAGAGAGACTAAAATATTACCACTGATTCCGTTAAAAGGCTTGATTCATTTAAGTAATTCTCAGGTTTGGATTTATGAGAAAAATTATGAGTAATGAATAGGGCTGTAAATGAGCTTAACTGATGCGGAAATAGAAGCAAAGCTGAATTTCATGGAGAAATGGGATCGTAAGTCGGTCCGTAGGGCAGCCTAGGTCCATTTCAAAGGAAGGCCCATTTCAACGGTTTTGTGGCAAGTTTACGGCTAAGGATGCTAGTGTGGGAATTTTTGGTTTTCAGAGCCTAGTTTTATGGGAAACAGGCCAACGATCGAAACGCACAGCTTTATGCTGTGATGTCCATCGCTTTTTGGCCAAATTCCATCGTTTAGGGCTTCAAATCGGCATTTTTCTATTTTTGATAATAATTTTCTATTTCAGATTTTGCTTTCCTTTTAAGTTTCGGATCAGGGTTTTTGATTTTCACTATTTATATGTACTTTGGAGACGTTTTGTGGTGATTTTAGATGAAATAAACTATTTTCTTTCCAGACCTGTTTCTCTGGGGCCATAAAGTTCATGGACATTCTTAGACTAAACAAAGATTTTATTATTCATTGTTTCCTCTTGAATTCGTCTCTACAACAGTTGGTATCAGAATCGCATCCTAAACCTTACAAGCTCTTTTGGTTCAAGAAAGGCAACGAGGTAACAATTTCTAAACATGCCTTAATTAACTTCTCTGTGGGTTCAAAATATAAAGATTCTATGTGGTGTGATGTAGTAGTTATGGATGCCTGTCATTTATTATTAGGCCGGCTTTGGGAGTATGATAGAAGTGTTACCCATGATGGGCAAGCTAACACTTACAATTTCATGTTTGAGGGTAGGAAAACTGTGTTAATGCCAAGCAGGGATCTTGTTTCGAAAGTTGACACCCAAGAAGTACCGAAGCTGTTATCTTTGGCTCATTTTGAAGAGGAAGTGAAAGAATCAGAAGTGGTGTACGCTTTGGTGGGTAGAGAAGTCAGTATCCAGAGTGAAAATCCTCAAGCTGCTGTCGCCATTATTGAGGAATTTGCCAAAGTTTTCCCAAATGAGTTGCCTACTAGCTTGCCTCCATTACGTGACATCCAGCATCAGATTGATTTACAACCAGGAGCTTCCCTCCCAAACAGACCCCATTATCGAATGAGTCCAAAGGAGTATGAAGAATTGCGAAGGCAAGTAGAGGAATTGCTGGTTAAAGGCCATATACGAGAGAGCTTAAGCCCGTGTGCAGTCCCAGCCTTGTTGACGCCAAAAAAAGATGGTACGTGGAGGATATGTATAGACAACAAGACTATCAATAAGATCACAGTCAAGTATCGTTTCCCTATACCCCGATTGGATGATTTATTAGATCAACTTAATGGGGCTGCTATTTTTAGCAAATTAGATCTGAAAAGTGGGTACCATCAGATTCAGATTAGGCCAGGTGATGAGTGGAAAATAGCGTTTAAAACTAGGGAGGGTTTATATGAGTGGCTAGTAATGCCATTTGAGTTATCAAATGCTCCTAGTACTTTCATGAGAGTGATGAACCAGTTGTTGCGGCCATTTATTGGTCAATGTGTGGTTGTATACTTTGATGACATTTTAATTTATAGTGCTAACCTGGAGGAGCATCTTCAGCACTTGCGAGATGTTCTTAGTGTTCTTCGTAGGGAAAAATTTTATGCAGCAAGAAGCAAGTGTGTCTTCATGGAGCCTAGAGTGTTGTTCTTGGGTTATGTTATCTCTAGTGAAGGGCAGCAAGTGGATGAAACAAAGATCGAAGCAGTCAAGCACTGGCCAAGGCAGAATAACCTGACAGAAGTCCGAAGTTTCCATGGGTTGGCATCCTTTTACCGGCGCTTCATTCAACATTTCAGTAGTATCATGGCCCCAATCACAAACTGTATGAAAGGTGGCAATTTCCAGTGGACAGAACAGGCAGAAGAAGCATTTGAGCTGATTAAAAGCAAGCTCACTACAACACCTATATTAGCACTTCCAGACTTCCAGCTTCTTTTCGAGTTGCACTCGAATGTGTCGAAAATGGGTATCGGTGCAGTTCTTAGTCAAGGGAGCAGACCCATAGCTTACTTCAGTGAAAAGCTATCTGGAGCCAAGCTACGATAGATCACCTATGATGTTGAGTTTTATGCTGTAGTTCAAGCTGTCAAAGATTGGCGACATTATCTGTTCCTTTGTGAATTTATCCTCTACACTGATCATGAAGCCTTGAAGCATTTGCAAAGCCAATATAAAGTCTCTTATAGGCATGCTGCATGGATTGCTTACATGGAGAAATTCAGCTACGTGGTGAAACACAAGGCTAGAATCTCTAATCAGGTTGCTGATGCTTTGAGTCGGCAAAAAAATTTACTGACTCAAATGCTAGTGGAAGTGCTAGGTCTTAATTCTTTTGCTGTATTACTTGAGATTGGCCCATATTTTTCTGGTATTTTGCAAAAGTACAGGGCTGGTGAGAAGATAGATTTTTTACTTCAAAAAGGATTCTTGTTTAAAGGGAATCAACTTTGTATTCCCAATTGCAACCTCAGACTGCAAATCATCCAGCAGTTGCATAGTGAAGGCCATGTGGGAAGGGATAGAACATTGCAACTAGTCCAATGATTTTATTTTTGGCCTACAATTCGAAAGGATGTGGAGAAATATGTGCAGCGTTGTCGAATTTGCCAAGTATCTAAGGGAGCAGCTAGTAATGTAGGGTTATATATGCCTCTTCCTATTCCTTCACAACCTTAGGTGGACATCAGCATGGATTTCGTGTTAGGGTTGCCGCGTACTCAAAGGGGCACAATTCTATTTTTGTGGTGGTGGACAGGTTCTCCAAAATGGTACATTTTATTCCTTGTAAGAAAACCACGGATGCTGTTAATGTAGCCCAGTTATTTTTCAAATAAATCTATCGTTTGCATGGGCTGCCTACCTCTATTGTTTCTGACAGGGATACTAGATTTCTTAGCCATTTTTGGCACAATATATGGAAGATGATCAATACATAGCTTAATATAGCAGTGCTGACCACTTGCAAACAGATGGCAGATTGAAGTTGTCAACCAGTCCTTGGGTAATTTGTTACATAGCTTGTTTGGGGATCATATTAAGAGCTGGGATTAGAAACTGTGCCAGGCAGAATTTGCTCACAATAATGTAGGAAATTGCAGTACCAGGTTTAGCCCTTTTCAGATTGTGCACTCAGTAATTCCCCGGGGTCCTCTTGCATTAATGCCTCTTCCTGACAAGACTAGAGTTCATAATAAGGCAGCAGAGTTTGTAGAAGGGCTGCAACAGATCCACCAAGCTGTTCATGATAACCTTGTGGATGCTGCTGCAAATTATAAAGCTGCTGCAAATAAGAAACGAAGACATGTGGAGTTTGACGTGGGGGACTATGTTTAGGCAGTATTGACTAAGGACTGTTTTCCAGTTGGTGAGTACAACAAGCTGTCATCGAAGAAGATTGGACCAATGCAAGTTTTGGAGAAGATCAATCCGAATGCTTACCGCCTGCAGCTTCCAAGTCACATTCGTACTGCAAATGTGTTCAATGCCAAGCATTTGTACCCTTACAATGGTGATTCTTTGGATGACGACAATTCGAGGCCGAATTCTGTTCAACCAGGGGGGAATGATGCAGAAATAGAAGCAGAGATGAATTTCATGGAGAAATGGGATCGTAAGTCGGTCTGTAGGGTAGCCTAGGCCCATTTCGGCAGTTTTGCGGCAAGTTCACGGCCAAGGATGCTAGTGTTGGAATTTTGGGTTTTCAGAGCCTAGTTTTATGGGAAATGGGCCAACGATCCGTCGCTTTTTGGCCAAATTCTATCGTTTGGGCCTTCAATTCGGCATTTTTCTGTTTTTCATAATAATTTTCTATTCCGGATTTTGCTTTCCTTTTAAGTTTCGGATTAGGGTTTTTGATTTTCACTATTTATATGTACTTTGGAGACGTTTTGTGGTGATTTTGGATGAAATAAACTATTTTCTTTCCAGAGCTGTTTCTCTGGGGCCATAAAGTTCGTGGGTATTCTTAGACTAAACTGGGATTTTATTATTCATTGTTTCCTCTTGAATTCGTCTCTACATCATGAACTGAGCATTGGCCTGCTCAAGCTTGACTCGTATATTTGACGTACTCGAGCGAGTATTTAACGAGTCGAGCATCAAGTCTCTCACGAGCCGCTTGACTCATTTACACATAAAGTTGCAAATGTGTCGAGCATTGGCTTGCTCGAGTTCGGCTTTTTTATTCGACGAGCTCGGCTCGTTTAATTAACGAACTCGAATATTAAGCTCAAGCTTTGCTTATTTATTAAACGAGCAAATATGTAATGAGCTGAGCAACGTGCCACTCGGTTCATTTACTGCCCTAGTAATGATTTTAGATGCTACTGGTAAAATAAATTAAAGGTACATAGAATTTATATTACAATTTTGAATATATTGGTCAAATGTCGTGTTTAATAAATTGAGTTTGTACCTTAGATAGACCGTAAGTGCAAAAAGCAATAAAACCAACGACTTAAATTATTTTTTTATTTTTGTTTTGACAATAGGATTTAAATTATTATGTACATTATTAAAATTAAAATTAGAAAACTTATTTTAAAAATTAGTTAAATCTGATTTGACATTTTAATATAAACTAACAGTAACTTCACTTAAATTTTTTAAAATAACTTAGGTATGTTATTAATTTTTAAAAATAGTACCTGATGCTGCTACCATGCAAAAACATTCTCAAAGCTAAAATACTGATTTATTTTATTATTATTTTAACCATAATTATTTTTATGATAAATAAGATAAATTAATTAGGAAATAAATAGCTAAGAAATTATATGTAGGTGTAAGGAAAAAAAACTCAAATATTGATTTTTAATTTTTTTTTAATTGGAATTACTTTTATGATAACTGAGATA
Source organism: Croton laevigatus (assembly GCA_949640765.1). Classification (NCBI taxonomy): domain Eukaryota; kingdom Viridiplantae; phylum Streptophyta; class Magnoliopsida; order Malpighiales; family Euphorbiaceae; genus Croton; species Croton laevigatus. The sequence continues at coordinate 3,245 of CATIWJ010232038.1, read as the reverse complement.
AATTAATTAAGAAATAAATTTTTTTTATGATTTTTTGAAATTATATTTTGTAGAAAATATTGCATAGTCTACTAAAACTGAATTATACAATTTAAAATAATTAAAAATATTCATTATTAAATAAGCATATAATTTTTTTTAAAACAAATATATCCTTCATTAATTGATTATGAATTTATTATAAATTTTGAATTGGTATGAAATAAGAATTTGATTAAATGATTGCAAGATTTAGTTGCATTAAAAATAGTAAGAAGAAAATGATTATAAGATTTAGTCGGTGAGGCTGGCTTTTTTATATTGTAAAATTATTTTAGTGTGTTGTTTTTATATACATTGAGAAAATTATATATATATATATATATATATATATATATATATATATATATATATATATGTATGTGTGTGTGTGGTATAAAAGTTTTGAATAGAACAGTACAATATTTGTTAAACTCCCAGTCCCTCGCTAAAATTATTTTCGGTATAATATTTGAAATGAGAATATGAAATTTAGATCGAATTTTTTGAAATAAAATTTTTGGAACAGCTTTCAGCAAAAGGTCGAAATTCCCGCAAAATCCCTCACACCCCTAATATGTAGGTGGTAGGAGAAAAGACTAAAAATATTGATTTATTAATGTTTTTAACTGGATTTATTTTCATGGTAAATTAATTAGAAAATAAATAATTACGAACTTATATGTATGTGTAAGGAAAAAAATAAAATATTTATTTATTTATGGGTTAGAAAATGAAAATAGTGAAAATAATATTGATTTATTTATGGCTTGAAAATGAAAAGTCAGAATAAATAATTAATTAGGAACTAACTGAGATAAATTAATTAGGAAAATAAATAATTAAGGAATTATATGTACACGTAAGGAAAAAATTAAAATATTGATTAATTTATGGGTAAGAAAATGAAAATGTTGATTTTATTTATGGCTTGAAAATGAAAAATATTAAAAATATCATAATCAAGTTTCAAATCTGCGAACTGAGGATTACTAGCTCTCCACGCATCCGCTGCGGCACTCTGATTTCTTGTTTTAGTATACTTTTGTTATTTTTTTTTAATGGAATAATTATTCATTAAATTAAATTCGCCTGTAATAAATGTCGGATACAGAAGGGCAGATCAAATGACCACTCCCCTACAATTGTCGATGAACCTGCTGCTCTAGCAAGACAATGAGCAACACAATTCGCAGACCGTTTGACATGAACAAAACGAACATCACCTATTTGATGGGCATAGAATAAACAATCATCTAAAATAACACCCACTTGATTTCGGGAAAGACAACGAGAAGACAAAGCATCAACTATGACCTTTGAATCTAATTCAACCACTACCTTATTCAATTGCAATTCCTTGAGCCAAGATAAAGCTTCCTTACACGTAAGTGCCTCTGCCTCTAACGGAGAAGTTACTGTTTGTAATACAGCATTCTTTGCATGCCAAAATCTACTAGTAGAGTCTCTTATCACAGCACCAAAACCAACCCCAACCCCATCTATGTAGCTTGCATCCATGTTAATCTTCAGAAACGTTTCCGGTGGAGGTAACCATTTGTCTTGTACAGCTGTCCTTGTTGACGTATCAGACTGTTCGCCACCTTCAATTTGTTCTCTCTGCCATTCCTGGACTACAGTCGCTGCTCTATTTTTTATTTCATCCACATGGACTGGTTCATTTCGCCATAACAGACCGTTCCTTGCCGACCAACAACTCCAAGCCCCTGCAACAACTGTCACTCATTGTATCTCAGACATTCCCCGAAAGTTGATTATCACCCAATCCATTAAATCTGTTTGTTCATTAATGAGCTGCACCGCAACAATATTCTGCCAAATACATCTGATAAGTGGGCATAAAAATAAACTATGGACTACCGACTCTACCTCATTGCCACACATAACACAATCCACATTCACATCAATTCCTCTTTGTTGTAGACTTGACTTAACTAGTAAACAACCAGATATACATCTCCACCAAAAATTACGAATACGCGGAGTATACTTTTGTTATTAGATTGGAATAGGTTTTTTTTTTTCTTTTTTAATAGACCAATACATAAGTGGCTAAGCTAACCCAACAGCAAGCCAACCACGTAGAGATGAGACCAGACCAGACCAGATCTTCTATTTCAAATTTCATTTATTTTAAATTTTATTCTATCTTCTATTATTCAATTTTTCGAAAATTAGCTCATGAATAAGTGATAAGTAATAATTAATCTCATTTTATTATGCTTAATTTTTTTATATTATTGATAAGTTTTGGTTTAAATGTGGATTTTGTGTTTATTTTGATATAGGTGGTAGATTTCGGATTTGATTAAAAGGCTTGATTAAAAGGCTTGATTTTGTGCTTAATATGTGAAAATCAACTTATTTGGTGAAGAAGTGAAAAAGTGGGCAGAAAACTAGTTCACTTAAGGCGTGACCACACTTTGACAGATTGGCTAGAAGAAAAGTGTCAGAAAAAGTGAACAGCAGACCACGTTCCATAAAGTGTGACCACACCTTGCCTTGCTGGAAAAGATGCCAGAATGTGGAATTCATGTGGGATTTTGGCTGTCACCACCTTTTTAGGGAATCTTCCATATTTTAGACTTGTGGACCAAGGAAGACATGTGTTGTGCCTTAGTTCCAAAATCCCTTGTTTTGATTAGTTGACAAACATATACTTGAATTTGTGAGGCTACTGATGTTGTTTCAAGTGTATCAATGTGTTTTCAGTGAATATCTCTCATATCAAAGCAATCTAAGTTGAAACAGATAAGAAAATCAGCAAGTTTCAGTTACTACAGAATAGTCGCGACCGCGACCCATTAGTCGCGCCCGCGACTCAACTAGAGAAAAAAGTCCAAAATTTTCATCGGCCCCTGGAAGTGTCGAGACTCGAAAGTCTTGACCAGGTCTCGCCCGAGAAACAACCTCAGCACCTCAGTCGCGCCCGCTACCCATATAGTCTCGGCCGCGACTCAACCTTCAGAAAATTTCTCGAAGCTCCTGATAGTATCAAGACTCAGAAGTCTCGCCACAATCTCACTCGACACTCAGCCTCAGCACTGAAGTCGCGCCCGCTACTCGGGTGTCTCGGTCGAGACTCATCTGGAAAAATTTTCAACTTTTCGCTACTTTCAAATGTCTCGCCCGAAACTTTCAAATTCAAAAGAGCCGTTATGCCTACGTGTCAAGTCTCGGTCGCGACCCATGGAATCTCGGTCGAG
>CATIWJ010232021.1:0-10702 GCA_949640765.1 Croton laevigatus | reverse complement strand
TCCTCTTTCAAATCCAAGACTCAAGTATGTACCACTAAACCACTTGAATTAATTCATATTGATTTGGTTGGACTTACTAGGAATGCTAGTTTAAAAGGTAGACACTATGCATTTGTACTTGTTGATGACTACTCTAGGTTCACATGGGTTTTCTATCTTACTCATAAGAATGAGGTGTTAAGTGCTTTTAAAGTTTTTGTAAAACGTGTTTCAAACCAAAAAGGTTATTGTATTTCAAATGTTAAGAGTGATCATGGGGGAGAATTTGAAAATGAACTTTTTGGCTCTTTTTGTGATGAACATGGCATCACACATAATTTTTCCTCCCTTAGGACTTCTCAACAAAATGGGGTTATTGAGAGGAGAAATAGAACTCTCATAGAAATTATTAGAACCATGTTAAATGAATTCAATTTACCAAAATATTTTTGGGCGGAGGTGTTTAACACCTCATGCCATATTATAAATCGTGTTTATAAAAGATCCATTTTAAACAAAACGCCTTATGAATTATGGAAAGGTCAATTACAGTAGAAGAGTCAATGCATGTTATATTTGATGAATCTAATCTCCTTGATCGAGGGAAAGGTACTACTTTTAATTTTATAGAAGAAATTGAGAAGCTAAATTTGAATGATAATAAAGACCAACCATCAACATCACAACAACAAGAAAATCCTAGTACAAACCAAGAAAAGGAAGACATTGATGTTGAAAAAGATGTGAGCAATGTGGAGCAAGAAGCTAACCAATATTTGCCTAAGGATTGGCAATTCAAGAAAGATCATCCAAAAGAGTTAGTCATCGATGAGATATCAAAAGGTGTAAGTACTCATTTTAAATTTTTAGATAATCATTTAGCTTTTGTTTCTCAAATTGAGCCTAAGACTATTGATGAGGCCTTAGGTAATGAAAATTGGGTCCTTGCAATACAGGAGATACTCAATCAATTTAAGATGAATAAGATTTGAAAACTAGTTTCAAGATCTTCTCACCATTCTATTATTGGACCAAGTGGGTTTTTAGAAACAAACTAGATGAGAAAGGTGTCATTACTAGAAATAAGGCTAGAATAGTTGCTAAGGGCTACAATAAAAAAGAAAGCATTGATTTTGATGAAACATTTGCCCCCGTTGCTAAATTGGAAGTTATTAGGATTTTGCATGTATTTGCATGTCACATGAATTTTATTCTTTTTCAAATGGATGTCAAAAGTGCATTTCTAAATGGTTTTATTAAGGAAGAGGTGTATGTTAAACAACCTCCGAGTTTTAAAGATCAATTCCCTAATCATGTATTTAGATTAGACAAAGCTTTATATGGCCTTAAGCAAGCTCCTAGAGCTTGGTATGAAAGGCTTAGTTCCTTTTTAATCAAAAATGGTTTTGAAAAGGCAAGGTTGACACCATATTTTTTATTCATAAGCATAAAAATGACTTGCTTGTAGTGTAAATTTATGTTGATTATTTTATCTTTGGTGCCATTAATGAATCTTTGTATGAAGTGTTTAGTAAGCAAATGACTAGTGAGTTTGAGATGAGCCTTATGGGTGAACTCAAATTCTTCCTAGGATTGCAAATTAAGCAAACCAAAGATGAAATCTTCATCAATCAAGCAAAGTATACAAAAGAGCTTATCAAGAAGTTTGGAATGAAAGGCTCCAAGAGTAGCTTGACAAAGATGAGTTGGGTACATCTATTAGTGAAATGCTTTATAGAGGTATGGTCGGATCACTTTTATATTTAACTGCCTCTAGACCCGATATTATGTATGTCGTTTACTTGTGTGCACATTTTGAAGCATGTCCAAAAGAATCTCATTTGCATGCCATTAAAAGAATTTTAAAATATCTATGTAGAACATTGTATTTAGGATTATGATATCCTAGGAATATTTGCATAGACCTAGTTGGCTATTCCGATGCGGATAATATCGGAAGTTTATTAGATAGAAAAAGTACCTCCAGAACATGCTATCTTCTAGGTGAATACTTAGTCTCTTGGTTTAGTAAGAAATAAGCATCCGTTGCCTCATCCATCGCGGAAGTGGAGTATGTGGCCGTTGGCGCTTGTTGCTCACAAATCTTGTGGATTAAGCAACAATTGCATAACTTTGGTATAGAATAAGACCACATACCCAATAGGTGTGATAACACTAGTGCCATCAATATTTTTAGGAATCCCATAAATCATTCTAAAACTAAGCATATTGATAAGTGCCAGAAATATATATATATATATATATATATATTTTATATGAAATTAATGCTTTATTTTGGTTATATTTAATTATTAATTTATCTTTAAAGCACTTATTTTGTTTATTTTTATTTGACAGGTCATAATCGGACATTATTGCAAAAAGGAACGGAAATTATGAAAGAGTGGCTCGAATCGGGGTATTTTGGAAGGATTTAGAAGTACAAGGGGTGTTTTAGGCATGAAGCATAAAGATTTGGACTTGAAATGAACTTTGGTCCCATTTTGGTCAAAATGTACGTTTTGAATTAAAGGAATTAGGCAAAAACACATAAGTTGCAGCGTTTTGAGACCAAGGAGCTGTAAAGTGCAGCATTTTGGTAAGTTGAGTGTGAAGCAGCTAGATGATGGCGTTTCGAGGGATTGAAAAGGAAATTGAAAGCAGAAGGCCAGGCTTTTCGAGAGGGCTTTGGACGAAGATGATGACTTTCGATTGGAGGAGGAGACTAATTTTGAAGGTTTGATTCGAGAGATTTTGGGAGGATCACCGATTTTGAAGGGGATTGATTTTTGAATTTGAAATTGGGAAAAGGAGCAGTTACAAATCGAGAAGAAAAAGAGAGAAGGGAATGAAAATACAAGGAGGATAGTCTATGGCGGAGATACGAAACGAAAAAAATAGAGACCGAAATCGAGAGAGAGGGGAATCGAAGGGAAGAGACCCAAAAAGATAGCGAAGAAATTTGGGTTCCCTTCAGTTTTCAGATCAGAAATGAATATCAGAGACTCCTTTTTCGGTGAATCAGAAACGAGAAGAAGAGAGAGACCAGAGGAGAGAAAAACCTGGAAAACTGAGAGAGGTTGAAGACGAAGGAGACACAAAGCAGAGTTGGAACCCAGACCTTCACGAGCTGGAAGTTACAAAGCAGAAGTCAGTCTAAATAGTGGTTCATCACCGAAATCCAACACGTCACATCAAGAACCAGGCAAATGAAAATGAAAGAAAAAGAAAGTGAAGGGAAACCAGCACCTGAAATGCACAGAAACGTTGTCGTTTTGGCAATTTTTAGGGCAGAATTCTAGTACAATATTGTTTTTTATTTTGTTTTGTTTTCTTTTGTCCTGTTTGAATATGTTGGAATTGCGACCATGATGTTGAACTGAATACATTATTTGTTGTTGTTAGGATTATGTGTTTGAATATAAAATGATATTTTGTGAACTTGCGATGATCAACATGAACTGATAATTGATTGTGTTTGGATTTTTGAAGATAAACCCTGTAAATTGATATTATTTTTGGACTTGTTTGATTAGTTAAATTATTTTTGCCATTGCGATTCAATTATGATTTATATTTGCTCAAGTTAGTATTTGCTAGCATATTAATTCGAATTTGTTTTTGCATTGTGAGATTGAGAAATCCGTGTGTGAATCGATCGCTCATAATTAAAAGGAGTTGCATGCAAACCTAGAGATAGGTTGACATAAATCCTCTTGATTTGAGTCAAATCCAATACTGGGGACTCATAGAATGAATTAATGCAAGACTAGGGGTTTTAATTAGAAAGAGATTTCAATTAATCAACCTAGGATTAGACATTAATTAGCTCGAGAGAGTGATTAATATAATTTAGGAGTCCCTACGGTCCAATGATGATAACAATTATTTAACCGAACGAGTCAAATTAAGTATTAGGGGGATTCAAAATCTAGACACTGCTTGATAAATCTCTGTTGTTCTCTTGTTTTTTCGAAGTGAGTTACTTTTGTTTGTTCTCTCGGTTATTTGTTATTTTTAGTTATTTTTAAATCAATCGATAAATTTGCCTCCTAGATAATAAAAAAAGAGTTAGTACTAGTAATCGATAGTCTCTGTGGGATACGACACTCAGTATTCCGATAGCTATACTACAGAATGATAGGTGCACTTGCCTATCGGTCTAAAGCGTAGTCGCTCGGACACATATCAAGTTTTTGGCACCGTTGCCAGGGATTAGGATATTAGGACCGCTGAATTTTTATTAATCTAGTCATTTATTTTTTATTTTTTTTACTGTGGTTTTCTTGCTTTTGCTATTTTTTTTCAAGAACATGAGCAATGCGTAACTCGCAGCAACAGTTAGCCATGGGTGAGCCACAGAGGACCTGTTTGCTTTGGTGGAGCAATTAGAAGCAATGAATAGGAGGATTGATGGATTGATACAGAATCATTACAATGCTATGCAGTGTGACATGTATGGATGAGGGCCGGCAGCTCAAGTATATTACGAGGTAGCCAATTACACTGGCAATGATCCCTGCAGTATCAATGCTCCATATAGTCATACTTATAATTGGGGATGGACGGATGATCTTAATTTTTCATGGGGAGGATAAGAACAACAAGAATCAATGATCCCACCAGGATTTCAGCCACAGCCTCCACCTCAGGAGCAGAAGCCAAGATTAGAATAGCTTATGACTAATTTTCTCCAAGTATCTAAGTCTAGGTTCCAAGAATCGGAGGATGAGGTTTCAAGCTGTTGAGACTAGCATGAGGAATCAAGAGGCTTCAATCCATATACTTGAGGAGCAAATTGAATAGTTGACCAAAGTAGTTTTAGAGGAAAAGCAGGGTAGTCTACCGGGGAATGTTGAGATTAACCCCGGAGAGCATGTTAATGCCACTACCCTCGGAAGTTGGAAGGAGTTAAGTGCGGCTAAGGAAGTTGATAGAAGTGCTGAAAAAGAGAGAGTTTGGGAGAAATTTGACATAGAAGAAAGTAAAGTTGTAAAAGATAACGATGAGCTTGAATTGGAGTTGCCGATTGAAGAACCAGTTTATGATGAAGAATGTGATTCAGTGGTGAAACAGGAGATTGATAAGCTTATAATTATATGTTCACCATATGATGATCCATTTTTGCAATCGGCACCATTATCTTCATACACTCTTTTTAAGTTGAATTTTAATTTCTTCCAACCTGATTATTTTGCATTTAATGTTGGTAATTTTATATGCAGGGAACTTCCAAATCAAGCCAATCTTAATGGCTTTGTTGATCGAAACCCTGTAGTCGTGTCATATGATATGTTCTATGGAAGGACGCCATATTTTGATGGAGTTTTGTAACGTCTAGCTTAAAGACGTTAAATAAATCGCTTCTTGGGAGGCAACCCAAGTTTAATTTTTACATTTTGATTTTTAATTTTCGTTAGTTATTTATTTTTATTTTTGCTATTTATTTATTTATTTATTTATTTTTCTTTTTGCAGTTTTTATCACCGTCTAACAGTCACCGCCACCAATCGAGACCAGCAGTGTTTTCTTCCATTCCGCCAGAGAGCAACAATTGACTTTTGATTTTTGGCAATTTCAGGGTAGTTTCTTTACTACCCTCACTCTTTTTATTTTTATGTTATGTTTGCGACCCTTCCTCCCTCCCTCCCTTTTTTTTGTTTGTCATTTTTATCACATTGTGGACAATGTGTAACTTAAGTGTGGGGAGGGTTTGGAGCTGGTATAGAACAAGATCACATATCCATTAGGTGTGATAACACTAGTGCCATAAATATTTCTAGGAATCCCATAAATCATTCTAAAAATAAGCATATAAACATTATGCATCATTTCATAAGAGATCATGTGCAATGTGGTGATTTGTGCTTCGAGTTCGTGGAGATGGACAACCAGTTGTCAGACGTTTTCACAAAGCCGCTCAATGAAGAAAAGGTAAACTCAGTCATTCTAAAGTTAGAAATAATCGATGGTACGTCTCCCTAACTCAATTCTAAGTGTTCGGCATGTTCATATATTTTTTTTTAATAAGTAAATGCTAAATGTATGATTAATTGTTGTGCAAAAAATTATTTTTCCAAAATCTCCCTGCATAATTTTTTTCTGCAAAAAATGTTTTGTAATTAGGTCACGACCGCGACACTCATTCACGGACGCATTCTAGCTGTTTGGCATAAGTCCAAAAAATACTCAATTATCGCAACCAAGACAATAAGTCTCGTCCGCGACCCCCCGCTTTGTTTTAGCTTAAAATTTTCTCATCTTTCGCGATCGCGACACCATTGTGTCTCGACTGCGATATAAATTCAAAATTCTTACTATCGACATGTCGCAGTTGCAACAGATATTTTATTAAATTTTTTATCCGTTGCATTTTTTACTATTGCATTTTTGTCAATAGTCGTGACCGCGACATACTGTCGCGCCCGTGAGTCTGTCTACAATTATGACAGACTATTTCTCTTCTCTCAAAACTGCCTTTAATTCCAATTAACTGCCTCAAACGGCTCTTTCTTTGTTTTTACTCTATAAATAATCATGTTTTTAGTCACTATTCCTACTTTACACATCCTTTCTCTCCAAAACTCTAGTTATTTCTTCAAAAATTCAAATTTCTCTCTTCCACTCCTATCTTTTTCGCAAAACTTTCCTTTGCCATGGCTCCTAGAAGAAGAAGGCAAACTAATCCTACTCCTCAACAACCCTCTCTTCTTCCTAATCATGCTCCTAATATTATTAACCCTCATCAATTCAAAATCTTCCAAAAACAATATAACAAAATGTTTGATAAGATAAAGGTCCTTGACGACAATGCTTTCACATCCTTGGGGATACTAGAGGAGGTACATAATTTACTTAACCAATCATTTCTTCTTTTAGTCTCTACTATCTGTATGACCGGACTCAAGTCTTTAACTTATGAGATGCTTGTATCTCTTGACCCTATCTATCTTTGGGACCAAAGTGGCCATTCAACCGTTCTAAAAAACCTTAACTTCTCAATCTTAGGCAAGACTTGTACCTTTACAAGGGAAAAGATAGCCAACATCTTTGGCTTCTCTCTTGGTGACTTAGTTCAATACCATGATGTCTCCTTTCAAGACATTACCACCTTTTAGCAACAAATCTCAGCTGATCCGATGCATGACACCAAATATGCCAAGGCCACTGCTTTCTCCAAACTACCTTATTGGCTTCTACACTAAGTGATCTCAAACTCTATTCTAGCCAAAGTAGGAAGCAACAAAGTAAGTCAAAAAGATACCTTCCTATTCTATTGTGCCCACACTTCTACACCCTTTTATGGTACAAATATCTTTATTGGCCATTATGAGGCAATAAAAAACTCCAAGAAAATGAGCCCAATGTATTCAGCCTCCTCACTTTCTTTACCTCTAAGGTTGTAGATTGGGAGAGCGATGAAATCAAGAGATATAGAGCCAATGACACCGAGATAGTCCATAACCAAAGATTCACCATTGACTATCTCACCAATGTTGCCAAAATCATCATTAAAGACAATTTCACCTACCGAGCAACATTCCTTCCATTGGCGCTCCTCCTAGAGAACCTCCTCCACCTTCTAGGACCTCTTCTAAAAGACCAAGCATTGAAGGTCCTTCATCATCTCCTCCTCTTTCTTCTACTTTTACCCATCACCTTGCCAAGAAAGATAGGACCCTTCTCAAAAAAAGTGGCAAGATGATGACAACAATCATCAAACACTTCAACATCCCTTACTCTTCACCGTCAGCCTTTGAATATGATAATGAGTAATAAATCTCGGCTGTTCCTATTGCTACATATGATCCTACAACCACTGGTTCTTCTATACCCCGTGCTCCATCTTCATCTTCCTCTTCTTCTCAAGATGAAGATCAGTTTGGTCTTAGAGAAAGAGATGCTGCTGCAAGGTCAAAGGATCGCTTATCAAAAATTGATCTTCCTTGTATTTGATTTTTTTTACTATTTTTTGTGTGTTTGTCTTGTTCTTTTATTTCTTTTGGCATTGTATTTCTTTTATATATCAATGAAATTCTATCCTTCTATCAATGAAATTTATTTTACCTTTGTATTCTTTTGATTTTTTTACCAAAATGGGGAGAATTGAGTTGTTGATTGTTACATTGTGCTACAACACATTCTAAAAACAATATATTTTAAGGAGGTATCAAATCGAGGGGGAGCAAATACTTTTAATTAAAGTTAAATATATTTAAACTTGAATGTCTAAAAATGAAAATGTGAACTTCATGAATTCCTTGATATTTTTCTTATCTTATTAACTTGAACACTTGCATCATATTCATTTTATCATCACACCTCAAGTAGTTTGTCAAAAATTCAAAAAGTGGGAGATTGTTGGGTCAAGTTTCCAAAATCCCTAAGTTTTGAATATTTTGACAAACTTACTTAAGTTTGTTATCTATTAATTGTCTTCAAGTTGTTTTTGTGTTATCTCAGCAAATTAAAGATAAAGAAAATACAAGACAAGCTTGAACTCCTGAAATTTCCTTTAGATTTGGTCTGGCAAGATAGCTGCGCCTGTGTCTAATATTTCATGCCCGCGAACTAATTGAAGTTAAGGCAGAGGGAAATGGAAAATTCGCCCCAACCACTATGGACGTCATCTCGACTGAGATTAAGGCCTGGCAATGGTTCCGCGGTCACGACCATCATCATCACGCCCGTGAATTAATCTTAAAAGCATCAGAAGAAAATGGAAATTTCACCTTGGTCGAGATCTGATTAGTCTTGCTTGTGATTTAAGATTCCAAATAACCGTTAATAAGAGTAATTAACTCATCGCCCCCATAATGCTGCTCCATCTCACCCACGATTTGCTATTTTCAGAGTTCAATAGCTAGTGCATTAAATGTGTCGCTTAACAACAGACACCATTTTTATCCGTTAGAGAAGACCGTTGAGATAGGTTGCGCTCGCGACATCCCTTGAGAAAATCAGAGCAACTTTTCTCCTCAACGAGTATAATGGCTAGTTTAAGGTTTTTGGGTACAAATACGCCCATTTATTTCATGTAAGAGGTTACACAACTACAGCAATTACTTCTTTCAACAACCTCTTTCAATTCATCTTCTAACACCCTAATTTTTAAATGTTGATTTTAAATTAAAAAGACTAATTTAGTAATAAAATTTCTATTGAAGACATTTTGGTCATTTTAACCTTTAAAAAATTTTAGGAGCGGAATTAGGTTTTAAAATGTTAAGATTTGGAATCTAGACTCCGAAACGAGTAATTTGAGTATAATTTTGCTAGGATTTCGTAAAAAGGTCGATTTTCGATTTTTACCGGCACCGGTAAAATACGGTGAAACCGTAAATCGAAAATTACGGCGGTAAAATTTTAACCTACGTAATTTGTTGGAACAGTCAGAGACAATAGGGACTTTTGTTGATAGATATTTTTAATATAATAATAAATAAATAATTATTAAAAATAATAATAAATAAATATATAAATAAATTTAAAAAAAAACACACAATGTATGAACTAAAATTAAAGAAAAGAAGATATGGAACAAACTGATTTTTCTTTAAGAGGTGAAGAGACTTTTGATCGGTTGTGATAATTGAAAACAGTCAAAATTAAATGGATGATTAGAGGATTTTTATTGAATTTAATATAAACTGAAATGAAGCAAGAAAGGAGGGGAGAGCTCTGCGTTTCCATTCTCAAGCAGAGAAAGAAATATAATAGTCATTTTTCATTCTGTTTGTCAAATTCAAAAACTAACACCACAAACTTTTTCCTTGAAGTCTAATAAATAAGTTAGAGCCAAGAAACGCCGCGACCAGTTGCCGGAATTGCATTTTCTGGCCGGGTCAAAAAACAAATCCGAAAACCCGTTAAAAAAGCCCAAAATTCTCCATTTTTATAATATGGGTAGATTGTAACATTCCATTCCTTACTTGTTAGTATTTCTTGAGTTTGTTGTAGCTAACGATGTTTTTATAGGAGTTTCGAATCCCGAGGCATAGAGCATTGGAGTGAACCTCGGGATGTATGGAGTTAACTAGACTTAAGGTAATTTTCATATTGTCAATTTATATTAATGGGTTGGATTAGTTATAGAGACATAAGAGAATGTTAAATTATTGGGCTAGATTGGAGTTTGAGCCTTAATGGAAATTGTTGGATGAAGAAGGTGAGATAGTGGGCCAAGATTCATAAAGTTAACTTTGAGCCCAATAAGGCCCCCTATACATATAAGTCCAAAAGCCTATTCTTCCAACACCTTAGAAACTTCTCCACAATTCTCCATTTTTCATTTTCCCTATCCTTCTTGCTGTCCTTTCTCTCTTCCCCATCTCTTTTCAATTTTTCTTGCTCCTATTCCTAACATCTACACCATAAACTCCTCCAATATCTTGATCTCCTCAAGGAAAATGACCCTCTCCTCAAGATTTGGGTGAAGATCTCTCAAGTTGTTGTAGCTAGAAATCTCAAAGAAGATACTAATAAGGTAAGAAGTAGTATGATGTTTAATGGGGTTAATATATGTTAGGGTTTTGTGTTAAGTTAGGCTAGATCTTTTGTTGTTTACATTAGAAGTGGTTGGGAGGAGGATAAATCAAAGTAAATAAGGATTTGATCTAGAGTAACAAGTTAGGGTTTGAAATATTTAAGGGTGCAAGCTAAACATATATGTTTTCCTAGGTGATTTGGAGGTTAAAGCAAAAGATAAAGGAAAGGAGGTTGC
>CATIWJ010232004.1:0-10907 GCA_949640765.1 Croton laevigatus | reverse complement strand
GAACTGATAAATAGCAAATGGGCCCGAAGAACTTAGACTGGCATATACTGTGAAGATGAAGTCAGCACATGCAAAGTTAGGGTAGATAGAAGAAAAAAAAAATACCCTTATTATTGTAATTTAAGTAGACATGATATGAATTATGTAATGTGGCACTTCTTAGTTCGACTGCAAATGGTCGGGGTAAGGGGTGTTACATTTCTAGCTTCACCATCTTTGTTAAGTCGGCCTACACCAGGGGAAACCCTTTACATGTATCTTTCTACAACAGACGACACTGTAGCTTCGGTACTTGTCAGAGAGCAAGATGGGGAACAATTTCCTATCTATTATGTCAGCAGGGTACTACAGGATGCTGAGGTGAAATATCCTAAGTTGGAAAAGCATGCTCTCGCCCTATTTATGTCAACACAGAAGCTTAGGCACTACTTTGAGGCTCACACAGTTGTTGTCCGAACAGATCTCCCACTTAGAAAGATCTTGCAAAAGCCGGAGACTTCAGGAAGGATTACAGAATGGGCCGTCAAGATCGGCATATACGGTGTGCAGTTCGAGCCTCGAAAGGCCTTGAAAGCCCAAGTTTTGGCCAACTTTATAGCCGAACTCACCCCAGCAGACCAATTGCATAATGATCCTGTAGAGAAGTGGGAGATGTGGGTCGATGGAGCCGATTGTGCTGAAGGATCGGGAGTTGGCATCGTAATCAAGGGACCACACCAACTACTTATCAAATATGCCATAAGACTAGGTTTCCAAACATCCAACAACGGGGCGAAGTATGAGGCTCTCCTGAATGGTTTAAATTTAGCTAGAGAGATCGGTATGGAGCAGCTAACAATCTACAGTGACTCTCGCCTTGTTGTCAACCAGGTTCAAAGGAACTTTAAAGTGAAGAAAGATGAACTGATTCAATATGTGCAGATCGCCTAGAAAATGAAGCCCGATGGGTGGAAAATTGTTCAGGTTCCTAGGGAGCAAACATCGAAAGCCGATGAGATCGCCAAGGCGGCAGCCCAGGGCAATGTGGAATCTTTGAAAAATATACCCCTGACCATTCAAGAATTTCCTACTTCTCGGGGAGAGCACTTATGTTTTGTTGAATGGCGAGATAGCTGGATGGAGCCGCTTGTCCGATGGTTGGCTGAGGGAATACTGCCGACGGACAAGAAAGAGGCCGACCGAATTATGAAGAAGTCCAAGGACTATAGTTGGTATGAAAAAGACCTCTACAGGCGATCTCGGACTCACCCCTGGCTTCGTTGCATTCCGGAGCAGAGGGGTCAGTATGTTTTGAGAGAAATCCATGAAGGTATTTGTGGGGCGCATCAGGCGAGCTCCACTTTGGCAAGAAAAATCTTGTTACAAGGTTATTTTTGGCCAACAATAAAAACCGACGCTGAGGAGATGGTAAGAAAGTGTCACAGATGCCAGGAGCATGCTAATGTTCAGAGAGTACCGACATCACCTCTTTCTCCCATCGGAGCTTTGTGGCCTTTTTATCAGTGGGGGATTGATATCCTAGGCCCTTTTCCAAAGGGATTAAGGCAGTGCAAGTTTCTTATAGTTTCCATTGATCATTTCTCCAAGTGGCCCGAAGCCGACGCCGTGGCAACAATCACTCAGAGCAGAGTCACCGATTTTGTTTATGAGAACATTGTGACTATATTCGGGATTCCCAAGATCATTATCACCGACAATGGCAAGCAGTTTGACTCCAAACAGTTCCAAACTTTTTGCCAGGGCCTCCACATTGATCTATGTTTTTCTTCGGTAGTCCACCCTCAAACCAATGGGCAAACTGAAGTAACTAACAGAACTATCTTGCAGGGCTTGAAGAAAAGACTTGCTGACAAAAAAGGCTCTTGGGTAGACAAACTCAACAGCGTCCTTTGGAGCTTCAGAACTACTCCAAGGTCTCCCACAGGTGAAACCCTATTCTCCCTGGTATATGGAACAGAGGCAATAGTCCCTGTGAAAATTGGCCAGCCTACCTTCCAAGTAGAATTTACTGAGCAAGTGGATCAAAGCTAGGAACGGAGGCTAGATCTTGACCTAGCCGAAGAGATGAGAGACTTAGCACAGGCTCGGATAGCCTCATATAAGCAGAAGATCGCTAGGTACCATAACAAGAAGGTCCGACATCAGACATTCTAAGAAGGCGAGCTCGTATTGAAAAAGGCTGAAATCATTAAGGGAAATGCTAGTGTCGAGAAGCTGCAGCCAAACTGGGTTGGACCTTTCAAGATCAAAAAGGTACTCGAACTTGGTGCCTACAAGCTAGAAGACATGAATGGGAAGGCCGAACCCCACTCCTGGAACTCCGACAATATTAAAGCTTACTATCAGTAATATTAATATTTGTTTTTGTAAAAGTTGAATGATATTTCAATGTAATATTTTGCAAGTTCAGGAAAATGATGAGGACGCTGCGGTGGTGCCGACCTAATTGGGATTGCCTATTGCGTCTACTGATCTTGGCAAACGACATCAATGAAATCATTTCTTTCGACTACAACATATCTACATACCGACATGTATAAACGAATCTACATGAATGAGTAAGATCTACATATCGCCACTCCTAATCGACATACATCGGACAACTTCAACACGACAGAATTAAAGTAATCAACAAAACTGAAATGTCAACAAAAAATTTCATTACTTAGAAAAAATTTTTACAATCTACAACAAGCCACAGGGGCTTCAACACAAACTACAAAGATACAAGAGAGAGAGGCCTATTATAAGATATCTACAGGATCCCGCCTATTAGCATCGGCAGGATTGAATGTAGCATCTCCATCTCCACCCTGAGTAGTTTCGACATTCGCCCCCCCTCGAGACCTCCATTTGTTCGCCATGGTCGCCACCTTGCCCCTTCATAGAAGGATCAACCCTATCTTCGTCGCCCTTCTGTTGGCCATCATCGCCCTCGTCCAAACATTCTATGTTCGAATCAGAAGGGCGAATATTGTAGATCTTCGGGTCTGGATCGATAGCCTTGATTGTCGCCGAGAGTCCGATCTCACCAAGCTCCCGAAGCACTTTTACAATCTGATCACGATAGGCCATCATCCAGAGGGCGACTGATGTCTTCACCACGTCTACCGCCCTCTTCGAGGCAGCTTCGTTGGCCTCATACTCTTCTTTCAAAGCTTCATAGGCGAACCTAGTGTGCTTCTCCTTTCCCGAAGCAGACTCCGCCTCCGCTTTGGCCTCCTCCAACAGATCATCTTTCTCCCTTACTACAGAGGATAGTTCAGTCACCTTTGCCTCCAGCTCACTAATCCTCTTCTCCCGCTTCATAACCTTCAGCTCAAGGTTGTCACACTTCTCCCGGAAGGCATCCCTCTCATCCTCGACTTTATTATGGCTGGCCGCCATGTCATCCAGCCTCCTCGACATAATCAGTGCTTCTGCTTGAAGGACTTTAGCAGCCTACAAAAGTGCCCCAATGAAAAACGATATATCTACAACATAAACAAAAAATCACAGAATTTTTGTTAAGGAACAAAAGTCTCACCTGCAAGCAGTGGCTGACTCCGGAGGCTACTCTCGTCGCCCGATTCATGTCCTGAAGCCTCTTAAAGTCATTGGGCAACAGCATGGACCTCGACAGCTCATCCGCCACCTTAAGGTTTCCATACGAAACCTCATCTCCATACTTCCCTTCAAAGTAATCCGCAACAGCAAACGATGTTACCGCTTCCTCCGTTTCTTATTCAACATCGGTCCGTTGCCTCTTCGCCCGGGGGGTTTCCTCCCCTATTGGATTGTTCTCCTGCTCGACCTCAGGATTGGCCGGAGCAGATCATTTGGCAGTCTTCTTGGCTGAGGTCTCAACCCTCGCCAGTGCCTTCAGATCGGCACGAGTCTCTATAGGAGCCTTCACAGGCACCTTCTTCTTTTGAGGAACAGGCACCCGCTCTTCAGCTACCTTCCCTTTACCCTTATTAATTTGGGCTCCCTCACCAGCTTGGGCGGCCCTCTTCCTTCCTAAAGCAGCCAACCTTTCTGCTACTTTTGACATACTTGCAAAACAACAAACCGATGTTACAATCAGTACGAGAAACTGAAAAAACACTACGATAAGAAATATACCCCACTCGGGTTAAGTTGACGCCCGTCATGATCCACCACCACCCCGGATACCAGTTCCTCACAAACTTCTCAGCCTCAAAAGGACCATCGGCCACCATCTCCAGAAGCGCATCCAAGTGCTCCTTCTCCTCCACAAACATATCAGTCAGGTCCTGAGGGTTAGTTGCCGGGACATCCCTATTCCAATCCCTTGGCACTTCGGCCAAATAAGGATGGTCGACTATGAAGAACTTCTTCTTCCAATCATGCTTCACAGACGATGGAAGATTAAAGACTTTCCTCTTCGGCTGAAGGGCGACGTGGTCAGATTTCTTGCTCGACATCACCTTGTACAGATGAAGTACCTCCCTCACTGACAAGGCGAACCCCTCAGCACACGCCGACGCCAGAAATTATAGCCCCCGAAGAACTTTCCAAGCATTCGGGTGCAGTTAGGCAATGTTTATCTGATGAAAATTTAAGAAATCAACCTCCAACCTTGTCAGTAAAAACCTTAGACCGGACAGGAGATGTTCTACATACACAATCCTCCCATTGCCAGAAGAAGACTGATCGGCACCCATGTCTGAATCAGTTGAATAAACAAGATAGTCCAACGGGAAGTGATATTGTGTCGCCATATGTCGTATATCGTTTAAGGTCATTTTGCTGGCGATGTCTGCAACCGAGGCCACTGGCCGACGCTCCTTTTTCTCCTTGGGCGGACGAGACTTCTTTTTAGATGCACCCGCCGCGGTGGATGCCGAAGCCCTAACTTTTGGAACATCGGGGATGTCTACAACCACCCTTGACGCTACTCCTTTCCTACGCGCTAAGCCCATATCGGCTTCATCCTCTTCTTCTTCATCCATAAGCTGATACGGCCCACCCGTAGGAAACGCCACTTCTAGCGTTCTCCCATTCGTTGATGTTTCCCCTTCGGATCCGCTTGAAGTCCGCTGGCGAACCTCTTTGTTGGAGAACTGGCTTCCGGAGTTGGTGGATGGATTCTGTGAATCGCTTTGGTCACTTATTTTGACAAAGGCAAAGACTTCTTTACCTTACTTCAGAGGGGGAAGGACGATAGAACAGATGGTTGGAAATGTAGATCAGTTGAGAGAAAAGCTCTTAGATCGGATTTGAAAGCGACAGCAGGAAGGTTCCGAATGGATAAGGGCCCATCTATTTATAGGAAGAAGAGAGGCGAATTGAAACGACGCAGAACAATCTGGAACCCGACCACGTGTCACTCAGGCACATGGGACGGAAGAGAAACCGTCAGCAATAAATGCAAAAGGCGCGCCACTTCTATGGGCCGAACACCAAGTCATGGGCCAGACCCATTAGGTCAGGTTTCAAGTCAGATTGATACATGATCATAACCCTCAGTCCTTGACTAAGGGACTTGGGGGGGACATGTGATAACATCGTTCCTTTCAATCAGCTAAATAGATCGGTCAAAGCCCTACGCCCAGCAGATTCGGTTCAGGAACATGGGTCGCATCGGCCGAATAAGACTTCGGACATTATACGATAGTCCGATGTCCGAAGGTGACATTACTACATTGGCCCGACCGACTCTAGGATCTTCATCCCAGACATCGGTTACGTAGACGTCAGAGCCGCTTCGAGACTGTCATGTCAGAGCCATTGCAGAACCGTACGCCGACAAGACCATCTAAAGTACTACGGAAATGTCAGGAATTGTCAACCCGTACTATGACAATCGTCAGAGGACTCTTTGCTATAAATACCAAACCTCGATTACTATGCCAGGTATCACATTTATTTCTTTTCTCTGATTATTCCTTTCTGAGCTAAGCAAATCCTGACTTAAGCATCGGAGTGGCTGCCTAAGGGCTTCGCCCGATCTTTACTCCTTCTTGTGTATAGGTTTGGTTTGGTACCTTTTAATCTCACCTTCCGACCTATCACCCGGACGGTTCGCCCTTCCCTGGATCGCCCCTTTTATCGGTTCGAAACATCACCTATGTTTCTTAAATTTCTCCCAAGTTTCTGCTATTGAAACTTGTTAAGAATTATTCATATATAATTATTGTTCAATGTTTAACTTGATGCATCAAGAACCCGTTGTCAGTTGGCCAATAATATTTTTTACACCCTAAACTATTAATATTTTTTATTTTAAGCCTCTAGTTAAACTAGTAGACCCATAAAGCCCTTAAACTGTATTAAAAACAACCAGACGCACCTTTCATCCATTACAAGCATGTGCTGCACTTTAACTGATGGTCGACGCGTGACGTTAGTCCACCAACAAAAATGGCAGCCTTTCACACTGGTAAAGAACAACGATGTTTATATTAATAATGCATCGGATGTTCTACAGTAGAGGAGAAGAACTTATAAATGCAGAATGGAAAGTTGCCTTCAAAACATTGATGGAAGAGATCCATAAAATAATTAGATAACATTACATTCTTTCTCTGAGTTTATTAGCTTCATTCTTGGAAAGATTGATAAAAATCTTAGGTTACTAAACGATCATATAAAAGATGAAGACAAGATTTGTAAAATTAGGAATTTTCCTACTAATATTTATATGGAAATGCATTTAGCATTTATTGATTTTATTCAGCTCTAGTTTGTCTTTAATTTCTAAATTTTCTTGGAACACAACAAGAATTTTACTGATTCTAGAATGTAAACAACATAAACTCAAAGGGGTTGGCCTTATGGTGATATAATGTCACCAAAGACCAAAGGTCCTAGGTTCAAACCCTCTTGGGATAACTAAAGGCAAAAAAAAAAAAAAGAATGTAAACAACATTTATCAGATGAATGTCAACAATCTCTACCTTTTCAATCCCCACTTTCTACTTATCTAAAACAAAATTCATTGAGATTCTCCAATTGAACCAATAGCTATTCACAATTTGACATCACAAATTCAAAAGGATCAACCAAGAGCAACATCAATTGTCAAAAAGACTCAATTTTGGAATCTTGGATGTTAAAACAGCAAAAAGTACTCACAAAACTTTCCAAACCTCACTGCACATGCAACCTCGTCTCTGGGGTTGATCGCCGACCCATCCACCTTCAGATACAAACGTTCCTACTGGTGGCTGTGACAACACTTCGGCTACGAAACTTTAGAACAAGTATCACCTTGAACAGAGAAATCCATGAGAGTATCGATGCCATAAACGGCGAAGTTCTTGTCACGGCTCTGTTTTTGGCGCATCTAACAATAACATTGGAGCTTTAGCCTTGATTCTGTTTGCGATTGCTTTTTGGAGTAAGAAATTCATTCTTGCCTGTTTTGGATTATCGAAAAATTGAATCAAATTTGAAATTGAATAGATAATAAAAAACTGGGGAACATGAAAGTAAAAGATTTTTACAGGGAATGAGGGAGAAACGATGTCGTTTTTGTAGGTGGGATATTCTCGCGCCTAAGTTAAACGTCCGTAAACCCAAGGGGTTAGCCTGGTGGTGAAGTAAGTCACCAAAGACCAAAAGGTCATGAGTTCAAACCTTGGAGGTAACTAAAGGCAAAAAAGAAAAAAAGTTAAACGTCCGTTATGCAGCGGGACAAAAGGTGCATCTGGTTATTTGTTTGAAACTAAAGTTGCAAACAAAACCCATTAAACATTTATCACATCCATCAGTATTAACCAAGAAAATACCATCATAACATAATTTAGCCTAAACCCATAAACCAATGAAGAAAGAATTTATTAGCGTTGCTCTCTCGTTGAAATACTCGTGCACAATTAGAATTTATTCCACGAACACTACTACATCTAAATTACTATTTTCCACAGAAAGTAGTGCCTCTAATTGGCTAAACTCATCCTTGAATCTGCCATCGTCACCACAGATGCAAAGAAAATAGCATACACATTATCAGTACAGAAGTATCAGACAGCCAAAGCAATAAAGAGAGCAGAAACCAAAAATGTAACCTTTTCTATATTTATACCCATGGAAGCTAGAACCTTCTTGCAAGTAAAGCAAATCATTGGTGTTCTCAACAAATACAGATAGAGACACTGTCACGTAATGCGATCCTCTCTTATACACTTTCAGGTAAAAGAATCCAAAAACCAGTAAAGGGTGCATAAACTGTTAGGCCTGCCCTTCCAATAAGAGCTTGAATCAACTTATGCCATCCTTTGAAGAGCAATATAGGTGCTTTGTATAGAACAATCAAAGTAAAAATCAGTACATCGGCCAAAAATGCCTTGTATATAAAAAGGTACTGCAAATCCACACTCATTCTCATGACAGAATCCCATCCAACATGCAGTTTTCACATGTATCCATTAAGGAGACATTAAAAACAGTAGCTACAGAAATTAAATGAGCTTCAGATGCTTGTTGTGCTGCTGTCAACTTTAAAATATCCAAATAATAACTATGGCAACAAAATACATAGTCAGCTTGCAGCATATGAAGCCCGAAAGAAAGAACAAAAGCATCTGGACATTAAACCCTGGATATAGAAAAGATTAATGGATGATGTAAATATAGAGCAAAATCATAAAACAACCCACCATAGTTCAAGGATCATAATCCTAGGAGCAATCAAACAATGGGTAGCACTCAATCAACATATTGACCAAAACTGATGATTCTGTAAGCTGAGCTCTGGCCTTTTCTACATGTAATTCAAGCAAACAAAATAGATTATAACCGATGAAAGCCCAATTCAACTTCAAAAAAAAAATAGAGAAGGATTATAACTGTAGAGAATTTCGGTATTTGATTCATGAATTTTCAAACCACCTATGTCACCTGTAGGACTGACGAACGAAGGTGGGTTGATGTCACCAGAATCGCACAAAGATGGCCTCTTGCTGGTTCCCATCATCACCAGTAGCTGCACCCATCAGAGCATCTGTTGGTTACCTGCCCTTCTCTGATGGTGATTACTAAATTACGAATCTGCAGTAGACATATTCAGTAATATCAAATTCTTAGTGATACATAATTGAATACTTTTTAACTGAGTTCAATGAAAATCGATACCAATCACCAATCAATTTGAATTAATTAAAGGCCTTTGAAGAACTCTGAATTCAGAATTCTGCAGGTGTAATCTCTTCTGGGTTTCTATTAGAAATAACAAAAGCCTACAAAATTCATAATCTAATAACCCAAAATGCCAAAACCAAGTATTTATTTGTAAATTCAACTTACATATTCAGGGAGGGGGCTTCTAAATGAGGATTTCGTCGATCAAGTTTGTTTCTGCTGCCTCCTGCTTCTCTTAGACACGTAGTTCAGGTTTTCCCCATTAGAGTCCTCTAATGAAGAAATCAGCTGTTGTTGAGGATAATTATTTCAACGGAAATCACCATCACTCCTTTTCTTCCCCTGCTTCTCTTAGACGTTAGTTTCAGGTTTTCCCCCACTCCAATATTGAATGCTAATAAATCAAGATCAACAATCCGTCTGACCACGTTTGGTTTCCTGAAGAATACACTCCCCACGTTAAAATTAGAAGCTAGAAGTTTAAGACCAATGCACACTGCGCTTCCTTTGTTATACCCAAAGCTGGTCTTCCGGTTAACAATCTTAACAAAATAATCCCAAATGAATAAACATCTGACTTTGGAGTAAGCTCTCCTGAGGCAAGAAACTCAGGATCATACAACCTATAGGCTTTAGATTCATTACTAACACCCAAGAACACACGCTACTTACTCTTGGAATCTAGCTTGCTCCTCTTCTGATCTGGAATGTGGACATGAGCTATACAGCCAAAGATCTGGAAATAATCCACCTTTGGCTTCACACGCTCCATGCTTCTCTTGGGGTTTTTCCTTTCACTGCTGCAGTTATACTTCTACTCTGAATGCGCGCAAGTTATACTTCTATTTTGAACGTGCATACACCATTTTACAGCTTCAGGCCAGAACACTTTTGGAACTTTCTTCTCAGCTAAAATTAATCGAACAGTGTTCATGATTGTTCTGTTCTTCCACTTGGCGACTCCATTTTGTTGTGGTGTGTAGGCTGCTGTCAGCTGCCTGCTTATGCCCTGCCCTGAGCTTTGTAAAATTCTTCATATTGATTTGACTTGAATTCAACCCTCTATCTGTTCACAGGCAAGTGATATATGCACCAGCTTCCTTCTCAACACGTGTTTTAAAATTCTTAAATACACCAAAAGCTTCTGATTTCTCATTTAAAAAATAAATACAAGTTTTACGTGAATAGTAATCAATAAAACTTATGAAACACCTTTTACTGCAGTTAGAAGCCAGTTTGATAGTTACACATGGATCAGAATGCACCAATTGAAGTTGTTTCAAGGCTCTCCATGAACTTTGCTTTGGTATAGACTGTGTGTTGTTTCCCAACCATGCAAGCTTCACATAATTTTTCTGAAATTTTGAGCAGTGGCATACCATCTACCATGTTTGTGGATGCAAGTGTTCTCAATCCATGACAATTCAAATGGCCAAAGCGTCGGTGCCACAGATGTGATTCTTTTTCAGGATGAACTTCAGCTTGAAGACACAAGGAGTTTTTTTGTGTCATAGATTCTTGCAGATAGAACATTCTGTTTGTGGTCATATTGGTTTGCATGATTAACTCCTTCTAGAATGATAAACTTTACAAGTTCCTTGTTGAATTAAAATGGCTAACCCTTTCTCCTAAAGTTGTCCCATGCTCAACAGATTGCTTTTTAATTTAGGTATATAAAGTACATCTGAAAGCACATGAATTATGCCATTTATTTGAAACCGCACACTACCTTTAGCCACAACTGCCATTCTGGTGTCATTGCCAAGCTTCACCATTCGTCAAAATCCTTCCTCTAGCTCCTAGAACCATTCTTTGTTTCC
>CATIWJ010231935.1:0-11425 GCA_949640765.1 Croton laevigatus | reverse complement strand
TGGAAATTTCTACTTAGGGGTAATTTGCACTCACATATGCTATAAGTGTTGGGGCAAGTCCAGTAACGTAAAAGCCGCTGTTTTTCTTCCCATTCAAGAGCTCTAACAGTATGACTCCAAAGCTGAAAACATCAGATTTTAGGGAGAATTGTCCTTCCATTGCGTATTCTGGAGCCATATATCCACTGTTTTGCATATTAGTAGGTAGATAATCAGAAAAAGGACTATGTTGTTGGACGCATACCAGAATTATATCAGACTGGATAACCAGTTCAACTTGGTCATTTGCCAGTCTATGTCCGACAACATTAACAAAAAAAAAAAAAGAGAGACACTAGACAAGAAATAAGTTTCACTCACTATGTTCCTGCAACTCTTCTAGTGTTGGCTGTGTTCTGCTTTTCACCGAAAATCCTTGCCATTCCAAAATCTGAAATCTTGGCAACCATTTCTTGGTCTAATAATACATTACTTGGCTTTAGGTCTCTGTGAATAATTTTCAGCCTTGAATCTTCATGGAGGTAAAGCAGTCCTCTGGCAATTCCACCAATTATGTCGTAACACGTCTTCCAATCAAGTTCTGCCCGCCTATCAGAATCTGAAAATGATATTACAATAAAATTTTTAACCATATGAATTAAATTTGATATATCATACACCAAACACAAAAGCTTAGGAACAGACCAAAAATAAACAAATCAAGACTTTTGTTTGGCATGAATTCATAAATCAGCAATTTTTCCTCTTCTTCTAAGCCACATCCCAAAAGCCTAACAAGGTTTCTGTGTTGAAGTTTCGAAATTAGTATTATTTCATTCTTGAATTCCTCTATCCCTTGCCATGATTTCCTTGAAAGTCGTTTAACAGCTATCTCCTTCCCATCTGGTAACACACCCTGAAAAATTTTGTACCAATTTTTAGAAATTTCTACAAAACAATTGAATACAGAGAAAAGTTTGGATTTTTACCTTATATACAGTGCCAAACCCACCTTGTCCGAGCTTATTTGATTCAGAAAAATTATCTGTTGCCGCCTTTATAATAGCAAGATCAAAGAAAGGCAGTTCCTCAGAACTCATCAACTCTCCTGCCTCTGCTCTTGATATTTCCTTTGGGCTTCCCAGTTCCTTTAACAATGCAATCTGGCCTTTTTCCCCATCTAAAATTTTTAAAAGAGAAAAAAAAAAGGAAACTGACATCTTCTTCTCTGTAATTTTGATTCGAATTTAGCCGGTTATTTGTGTTACTGTGCCGTGTTCTTGTCTGGTTAATCAACCGACGCAAACACGACACAATTATTAAACAGTTCGACATGACACAACATAATTAGCTCTGGACAATTACCTTCAGTTTTTCCTCTTCTACATATAAAGAGAATGAAAGATCCAATTAGAAAAGCAAATATCACCATTGCAATGCACACAACAAGAGCAGTCATCCAAACCTTCCACTTATTCCCTAATTTACAAACCTTGAATCAGAATTTAGTCTTTTCAAAAGTAAAGAAAACAGAGGAAAACAGAAAAATAATCTTCAAGAAATCCTTCTTTTTTACTTACCTTTTGAAGAAGGGTATGTTAATAAGTTTGCAGAAGAATTATAAAACCTATAAAGTTCAAATCTCACATCACAATTCCTGCTAACAATAATTCCGCCTTTATTCGCAGAACAACATCCTTGAAGATCACCAAAAGCTTGAGTCAAACAACTAAGACAATCACCTCCATTAATGTCCCTAGTACACTGAACAAGCCCATAAATTGTTTCATCTTCCGAAAATTTCACTTCCCCAGTTGAAAACATCTTTGAATGATCAACTGCAGCTTGATTCGAGATATTATTCAACAAATACATTAAAACTTCATTAAAATGATCTGGGTTCGATATATTTTGCTTCTGTGTTTCCCAATTATCAACATACTTTCCAGTATAAACTTGCGTCCCAAAAAACATACTAAAAGAGTAACGAACTTGGCAATATTCATACCATATTATAGCATCTTTGCTCTTGCATAGCTTCTCAAGTTCTTTTCCTGCCGTTTCGACGCAGTTTCGACAAGCTGTTGAATTAATATCTCCTCTACACAGTGCTTGTCCATGGACTGTATCAGGACTTTCTCCAATAGAAATGTTATAAAAACCTGTTAATGGAGTTTCTGAAGTTAAGTTTTGAAGGAGAAATTTAAGGTTGTTTTCAAATGTACTGCTTGTAGTATAAGTGTCAGCTGAGAAATCTGTAGAAAGAGGATCTAAGGCAATAATAATTAAAGGTTCAGATAAGAGAATCAAAAGTGGTATAATCAAGAAAAGTTGTGCTGAAAGTGGATATTTGTCCATTTTTGGTATGCCTTTTTAGAGATCATTGAGCAAATTGAGCAAAATAGGATGTGAATGTAATTTTCTTTTTTTCTAATCAATTCAATTTTTTAAAGCAGAATATTCAATTGTCTATGTCAATATCTAGCCAATTAATTTGATTAACGTGGTTAAATAAGAAATTTCAAGTCAGAAGCTGTGAGTATAGGACTAATGGATTTTCATGGATTCATGATCTAGAATGCTTTGAAAAGTATTATTCAATCTTTGTCAATCTACAAACAGATTGGTTCCTATATTTGTTTTTCTCTTGTTATATATTCTTTCTTCTTCCAAATAGCCATTTAATTAAAATTTTGGATTAAAACTTAGAATAGCGACAATAAGTTCTTAGTCAACCTGGTTCGCCACAAACAAAAAATTAATAAAATGGTTATGCGCTGTAAATTCAATCTATTTTCAATTTGTTTAAATTTAAATGGGTTTTTTTTTTTTTAAACATATATTTTTTATCTAGTAGCAAAGATGAAATTTACTAAATAAGATTGAAGTATACAGTATAAATTATTTGAACATTCAATTAATATGTTTGGTTTAAGGGAGACATAATAAAAAATAATAATTGAATACGACGTAAATGAAGTTGATATTTGTTCTATTTTAATTTGATTAATAAAAAAGAAGGTTTTGGTTATTAACCAAATGAATAAAAAAAAAATTGAAAGAGATGTCACAATGTTAATTTATGAGACGTGAAAGAAATGTAGATAGGTACTTGAAAAACATAACTAATTACCTAACCCATAGAATTTGACATTAATTTAGTTTAATATCACTGATATATTAAGGGAGTACTGTTCCTACATCAGCATGCTGACCAGATTTTGAAATAAATTATTTCATGAGCATGTATTATATAATTAGAGAATAGTTAAAAAAATCTATTTTATTTCTTTTGTTCAGTTTAACTTCTGATTTATTTATTTATTTATTTACAAATTGGCAATCCTTTACAAGCATTAATCTTAATAGTCTGATGATCAATTGAATTAAAAATAATGTAATTCATGACAATCATGTTGTGACCTAGTTGGTCGTCCAACATCCTATGGACATGGCAGAATGCATTGATTTCCAGTTTGATTTATGTCAACAATACGTAGTCTTCCTTATATAAAAATATTGATTCACAAAAATTAGATAACCCCCCCCCCCCCCCCCCCCCCCGGCAAAATTAGCAGATTTTATTAGGAACACCAACAAATAAAATTAATCCATTAATACTAATTTTTTATATAAAAAAAAAAAGGTTCAAACTTGTTTTAAAAAAAAATTACAATGTTTCTTATTTACAAGTATTGTGTGGAAAATTATCAGGAAGTGCCTTCTTCTACATCAGATTATAATTACCGAGGGGTTAGAGAAATGGTTAAACTTGTGGAGCAATCATTATTAAGATGGTGGATTGTGGATCTTCCTACAGAAAACGCTGGCCTTTGAGGTTGCTGAAGAGTTATACTTGCACTTTTCAGCATCAAAACGACATTAGACATTGTTGGCCTGTCATTAGCATCTTCTTGAACACATAATAATCCAATGTTCATGTATCGTGAAAAATCCTCGACGCAATACGAGCCAGCCAGCGATGGATCCATTAATTCTAGTTCTTTTCCACTGTTCCATAAATGCCATGCCTGAAGTTTCATCATTTCAAGGTTCAAACAAAAAAATAAATTAATTATTTCAGGCAAGTTGATTAATTAAGTAATTAATAAAAGTTTTTTAATGTGCTTACATGTGCTGTAAGGTTAGGAACATTTTTGGGTTTCTGTAAACCAGTGTTCTTTTTACCAGTTATGATCTCAAGTAATAAAACTCCAAAGCTGAAGACATCAGATTTGATTGAATATAATCCTTCCATTGCATACTCTGGTGCCATGTATCCACTAATTCATATTAAAAAACAAAGTGTTTAGTACCATATGGTAACCTCAAGTTCACAACTTACCTTCTATCATTTGTGGCAAAAATTAAAAAATTCATAATCAGTATTACTTACTATGTTCCAACTATTCTTGCAGTATTAGCATCCCCTTCAGTTCTTGCAAGGATCCTTGCTATACCAAAATCTGAAATTTTTGGGTTCATATCATAATCCAACAGTATATTGCTAGGTTTTAGGTCTCGGTGAATGATTCGAAGCCGAGAATCCTCATGAAGATAAACAATTCCTCTTGCAATCCCATTTATAATCCTAATCCTTCTTCCCCAGTCAAGTTGTCTCAGTTTCGTTGGATCTAAAAACAAGTTGAATTAGCAAAAACTATACTAATTAATATCAAATCTAAAACAATTTCTAATTAATTAATGAAAAGGACTAACCATGGAGGATAAGGTCCAGACTACTGTTGGGCATGAATTCATAGACAAGCTGCTTTTCTTGGGAATCAACATAAAACCCAAGTAGCCTAACAAGATTTTTATGTTGAAGTTTCATTATTAGCTGAACTTCATTTGTAAATTCCTCTATGCCTTGCACGGATAAACTTGATAGCCTTTTCACTGCTACTTCAGTTCCATTACTTAATTTTCCCTTCAAAAAATATATAAAACTCAGATCTTTAATTCATTTGAATTCAGTTCTTAACACATGAATACCTTTCTTAATTTACCTTGTAAACTGGACCAAACCCGCCTTCCCCGAGCTTGTTCGATTCGGAAAAATTATTAGTGGCAGCAAGTATTTCTGATAAATCCATAAACCCAGATTCCTTAGAACTTAGACTTTTGTCCAGCAGCTGGAAAATTGTTTTGCTTGGATAACCAACATTATGGAATCTAGATTCTATACCTATAATTTCATTTTTCTCTGTTAGAAAATATTCCTGGTTGATTTAAATAAGAAAGGGAACCAGAAGGTAAAAACAAATTAACTCTGTTTTGGAGAGAAGATAATTACATTTTTGTTTTCCATTTTTCATAGAAATAAAATAAATAATGAAACTGAAGACTGCTGCTATAACCATTATTGCTGATAAGGTAGAAAATATTATAATTAGCACCCTTTTCTCGTTGTTCCCTGCATAGATAGATATGGAAAATTTTCGAAAATGAAATCATAATAAGCAAAACAAAAAAATTATACATACAAAAATTGAGAAATATTTACCTTTCCCTGTATCAAGATTCTCTGTAGAAGGATCCTTTTCCCCGTTATAGAAAGCATATAATTCATACCTTAAGTAGCAACTCCGGCTAAGAAGGCGTGCCCCGCGAGAAAAATAACAGCAACTGGAAACATTTTCTAATGCAACCAGAAGACAAGAATTGCAATCTTGTGGAGATAAATCTGTAGTACACTGAGCAAAAGAATAAACTATCTCTTTACCTAAAAAGGTGGCTTGTTGAGTAGCATACATATTAGCAGAACTATCAAAAGCTGCCTTTTTTATCAGATTCCTGACAGTATCATTTACAAATGATCTAAACTGCTCTGGGTTTGAAATGTTTTTCTTGTTATCATAAGCTTGATTTCTTGAAACATCTAAATGGCCTAAAAAGCTTTGGTTCGAGTAGCGTAATTGGCATACTTCTTCCCATACAACTGCTTCTGTATTATTTGGACAGAGCTGTGTGATAGCTTCTGTTGCTGTAAGTATGCATTTGCTGCAAGCGTCGTTTGATACATAGTTCAGGCACATGTATTGAGTATAGAGATTATCTGAGCCATTCCCAGTTGAAGAATTGTAAAGTTTTGAAACAGAAGCATTTGAACGAACAGAAAGCAGAAGGGTTTGCAGATTATTCTGAAACTGGCCGTTGGATTCCTGGTTCGTGATGTTTGAACAAAGTTCGTAAGGTGGATCAGCACTAGTAAAAACAAGAAAATCAGAAACCCAAAAACAGAATAAAACCAATTGAAAGGTTTTCGCAAACTTTTGGCTTTGATCCATATCTGCTTGCCTCAGTTTCTTGTATTTTCTCCATTTTGTAATTTATACTCACAAAATTTCTTTTCTTCTCTGCATGATCTTTCACATGAAACTTCAGAGATTATTATGCAAAGAATCTATGCACTTACATGTCTTTATCTGATTAGTTAATTAGCAATTTCTTAGGAAAATCTGCGTATGATATTAGGCTGAATAGAAAGACTAATATGAATTTGGAAATTTTATAATTGGAAAGGTCTTCTACTTCATCTACAAATACACTTACTACCTTGATTTTGAATTTTGGTGATAAAGATTTTTATTTTGTATTGTAAATTTTGACAAACAAGAAATGAATATTTTGGTGGTCAACATCATTGGGTAATTAACTAGGAATTTTCCAAATTTCATTGGAATTTTTAATTGGTGAATCTTTCAGGAATACCAGCTACCTGTTTGCTGTTGGTTCCAAGAAGTTTCACTGACTTCAAAGTTTTTATTAAAAAAAAAACTCAACTAGTACTCATGGTTTTTGGTGAGTTGAATCTGTATTGCAGATGAAACAAAATACTACTTCACTTGTATTTTTTATTTATAATGAAAAGTCAAATTTTAATATTTTATTTAGATTATTGAAATATTCTATGTACAAAATAATTTATATAAATAGTTCAATTTGCAGTTCTATTATTTTAATCTAATTTATAAAACGAAATTAAATTGCACAAACTGCAATACACTGTTTTGATATGGAAAGTCCTACAATTTGACTAGTGATTTTAAAAGCAAAAAAGGAAATATGAGGTTTTTTTTTTTTTTTAATCTTGAAATCGATTCAAATATTCTATTTTAAATGTTTAGTAGTAAGCATAATTTTATTTTCAGTGTGAGTGATGCGTCTGACTAATAACCGTACTTCATTTATGGATTTGAATAAATTAAAATAAAGAGATACTAAACTTGTGAAAACGGCAGACTACCAAAGTGATAACGTAAGAGATACGACAGTGACTAGGATTTTCAATGATACAATTTGATTCTAGATGTGAACGACATGACGTTTCCTAGCTACAATAATTCACAAACATATTAAAATGGTGCACTTTCCATATTTCGTCTTCGGATGTGATGTTATACGCTCGTCAGCGTAATTTTTTTTTCTTATTTTTTTTAATTTTTTTACAAAAATTAAAATCATTCATGGTTTAAATTTAGTTCCAAAATCAATTTTCAACATTTTTACTTATTTTATATGATATTGTTAAAATAAAGTCAAATTTGTGAACTGCGACCCTTTAAAATTAATTTCGAAATTAAATATAAATAATTTATAATTTTACTTTTTAAAAAAAATTGAAAAAAAAAATAAAAAAAGTCATAGTTGTATAAAGATGACCTTATACAAGACTCACCTTTTGCTACCTATTATAATTATTCATTAATCCTTATCCAAAGCACGTCACTATCCCCTCAATAATTATGTTAAAAGAAATTTTAGTACTACTACTATTTATGAGGTTTCTTAATTAGAATAAACTTATCTTAATTATTACAATTGATAAAAAGTGTTCTTCCTTAAAAAAAATAGTCGAGTAGTAGCAAGTGCATATGCGATTTGATGAAAAAGACTAGAATTCCAATTCTCACATGCATCGTCAATACTCAAAAACTGTTCTTTCTTGTTCAAGTTCGTTTTTGTAATCAATTCTTTTATTGTTACTATATCCAATGGATGATTCTTCAAATCGAAGCTCTAATAGTGATAATTTCTTGGGTTATAAGTACAGATTTATCAAAAATATCGGATTGGGAAGTTTCGGCAAAGTAAAACTCGCTCAGGATATCTCCAATCATTAAGAAGTAGCCATTAAAGTACTCAAAAAAGAAAAAATAAGAGCCAAAGATATGAAAGAAAATGTGGCGAAAGAAATCAATACATCAGACAGCTTACACATTCAACATCATTCAACTCTACGAAGTCATAGAAACATCTATTGATATACTACTGGTGATGGAATACGATAAGTTGGGGGAACTTTTCGATTACCTTTTACAAAGGGTTATTTACAAAAAAAAAAAAAAAAAAGGAGGCATGAAAAATATTCCAACAAACAATTTTTACCATTGAATATTGTCATCATAATAATGTTGTTCATAGAGATGTTAAGCCGGAGAATATGCTTATGATCCAGGAAGGGAATGTGAAACTTGCTGATTTTGGATTGATTAATGTAATGCAAAGCAATCAGTTGTACGAGCAACTTGTGGAAGTTTATGCTATGTGGCTCCTGAAGTTATTTCAAGAATATTGTATGGGGCTGAAGTGGATATACGACATTGTGGTGTGTTATTAGATGCTCTTGTTTGCCGGCCGGGGGGGGGTGGGCGGGCGGGGTGGCGGGCTTCCTTTTTCTGATCAAAATATTCTCACATTTTAAAGAGTATTGTTCTACTGGTTCTGAACCGGATTCTGAAACCAATCTGTCACTGAGTGATGATGAATTTACAGAAGCTAAAAGAACTTGAGATTTGGGTAAACAATTGAGACTTTCTTTTGACGGGCTAGAATTAAAAATGGTGAAAACGTTGGTGAAACTTAATTCAGAATCATAGTAGAGGATCACTTACTTTAGCAATTCCGTGATTTCATCAAAGTTCCAATACCATGATAAAAGAGTGGATTTAGAGATGATCACTGTTGTCATTAATTTTGTAACAACTGTTTATCATCAATAATAATTTGTTAAGAATCTGGGCCTAACTCACCTGAAACCCGAGTTCTTTAGGCCCCCTTCTCACGCCCAGAATCATCTATCTCGGATCATCGTTCCGACATCAGTGGAGAGAGCAGACTTTGATACCATGTTAAGAATCTGGGCCTAATTCATCTGAAAACCCGAGTTGACATATGAGGTTTGTCCAATTTTATAAACTCTTTAGGCCCCTACTCCTATCCGATATGGGATTCCTTCAGTACTGGTCTAAATGTTTTTACTAGATTAATTATTAGATGACTAAACATTATTAAGTCTTGTTTTTTTTTTTTAATTAGAAAAATTTATTTATTCTTTTCATTGTTCTTCGTTTTGTACGGCTTGAGTGAGTATAGTTTGATCTTTAACAGTTACAAAAGCTTCATCATGTTTAACAATTAACTAATCATACTTTTTAAACAAAGTACGTTTAAACTGAATTATTCGAACCTATTTAATAATAAACAAGCAGAGCATATGAAGCCACAAATTCAGTTTATCAAACTTATTTGTACGCTTACTTAACATTTAAATATTCGTTAAAATTTAATAAACTCAAACCCGAGCTCTGCTCGAATTTGAATACTATTTATAAGCAAATTGAATTTTGTGGCAGGATAATATTTTTATTAAGCTCCGGTTCACTTCAATATAGTTTCACTTAGCTCTTCACAGCATCTGCATGAGGAATGCAATAATATGTTGGGCCTGGGCCTGGGCCTGGGACTGGTCCAGGGGCTTGATTCTAGTTTTTTACCAAACTTAATAAATACCACCTATTATAGTTTTAATTTAAATAAGTAGCACAAAATAAGTTTAGCCCATAAAATAGCACATAATTTTTTATTATTACATAAATAACCCTACACGGCTACACGCTATCTACGATTTGCAAACTATCTTCAATTTTTCCAATCGCTCGCCTGCCTTCATTCTTCTTCTTCTCTTTGCTGCACTTCATCCTTTCCTTCATCCACCTCTAGTCGCCGCCGGTGATGCACCTTGCCGCCTCCTACTATAGTTTGGATCAAATCACATGTCCACAAAAGCTAAAGTATGTGTTGACTGCAACCTTCGCCTTTCAATCACCGAAAAGTCTCGAAAACAACTACATATTATGAGTCCTTGCGTCGACAGCTTCGATTTAGTATACACACTTGTCCCATTTGTTGCCGGAAACGTAATCCTGGTTTTGGGTTTGGACAATTTTAATTTTGGTCCATGTGAAAATATACAATTTGGTGCTTATGATAAATTTCAATTTGATACTTTAAAGATTTTTTTTTTTTTTTACAAAAGGATTAGAATGTCTAACGGTTAAAGAACATAATGATTAAAAAATATAATATTGAAAACAAAGAGACTAATTTATCTGATTCTTTATGGACCAAATTATAATTAATCTTTATTAAAAGACCCAAAAGAAAAACAAAATGGATCACCTAAAAGTATTTCATCAATTGACTTGAATAAATGCCAAATTGAACTTAATAAATACTAGCAAAATTTTAACCTTCAACATTATTAATAGGACCTGTACCTTTTTTTTTTTTTTTACAAGAAAAAACTATATATATATATATATATATATATATATATATATATATATATGTGTGTGTGTGTGTGTGTGTGTGTGTGTGTGTGTGTTTTGTTAGTATTATTAAAGTCTTTTTAATTAATAGGAAACACTGGAGACTTGTTGCATGAGTAGAATATAAATGAGCTGAGCTTTGCAATAAGTCATTCAAAATCGGCATGAAATATATAACCTAACATAGCTAAATCAAGTTCTCGGAACTTGTTTAATATATATTTTTTTTTTTTTGAGTTGAAACATACTTGTATTGTATGAGCTTGTGAGCCTAGCTTATTGTAAATTAAGTTTATCAAACTTATTAGCAAATTAACTTAATAATAAGAATGAGTCTTGCATGAGGTCATCCTTATATGCGGACGACCTCTACAAAAAATGCAACCAAAAAATTCGAATGTACGTTGACACTTTAAAAAAGAAATGAGAAAATGTTTACTTCAAGTCAGTAGAAATTAAAATTTACAAAATAGGTGACTTCTGGTCTGCTTTTGTAATTATAAAAAGTTGTTCACTGTAAGTTTACAATTGGTTTCTCTGCATATAATTGGTTTATTTTTTTTAGATTTAACCATTCCGTTTCCAAATATCGAATCACAGGTGTCAATTAATCCGAATTTTAGTAGGGCAAAAATAGTAAAGGCAGCAAAACTCTCCCTACCGAGTATTAATGCATCTGCATTCCCAAGATTTAAACTCAAAAACTTTGATTAAATTAGAACAATTCCTTACCAATCAATTTACATGCTCAGTGGTATAATTGGTTTATCTTGGATAAATAAGTTTATGTTTTGAACTTATTCATCATGTATTTTAAACTTTAATTATATAGC
>CATIWJ010231912.1:0-10081 GCA_949640765.1 Croton laevigatus | reverse complement strand
ACAGACAATAGACGGATTTACCGAAAAATCACAATAACCATTTTACCGGTTACCGGAAAACACAACTTTCAAATCCGGCGACCAATCAACGCAAACTCAACGTCAAAATGAAGCTTAAGGAATGAGGATTAAGAATTTACCCTCAAACTGGCCGGTTTATGGCCGGAGGACGCCGGAAAATCAAGAAAACAGTTTGGTCATTTTGTACACGAGTCTCAATCTGGCTATAGATCGGCACCAAGGTCTATATCATCGGAAAGCTCCTGTTGAGAGGAGTCCAGATCAGGTCTCAAAGCCGCCGTTCGATCACCGGAGCGGCCGGGATCTACGCCGAAAGCCGTTCGGCGGTACTAGCTCTAGGTTACCGGGAAATCGTATTTTCAGGCGGCAAGCCTTATGTCAAAAGAAAGCCCTTGAAGAGAGGAGTCGACCGGTGTCCTTAGATCGTCCATCAGATGCCGGAGCACGCCGGAAAATTGATTTGAAACCGGCAATGAATAGTGACAAGAATAGGAATTCGAAACTTTGAGTTGAGAGTACGGCTTGCTCTGATAGCTATTGGTGACAGTGGCTACACCGGTGGACTTGCCGGAGAAGGAGCTTCATGGTGGAGGGCGAGTAGCGGCCGGAAAGCCGGCGGTGGCGGCTGTGGCGGTGTCGGCGTCGGCGCCCCATTCCTCTCCTTCTCTTTTCTTTCCTTTTCCGTTTTCCCGATTCCCATCTGATTCCTCTCTTTTTTTTTTCAATTTCTTTTCTTTTTTTTTGATTTCTTATTTCCATTTTAAATTTTTAAATCTTCTTTCTTTTTCTTCATACTAACAATAATTCTAATAATAATAATAATAACAATAATAATAATAATATTTATTTCAAATAATAATAATAATAATTTTTAAAATATTCGTCTAACAATTTGGGTGTTACAATAAACCTTCACTGTCCATTCAAAATAAATAAATAAATACTCAATGCAATGAAAAAATAGCCGGCAGAATGGCACTACCAACATTAGGGAAAGAGAAAAAAGAGAATGTAGACGGAAAGAGGAAACAAAGAATAGAGAAGAAAAGAAGAGAAATAAACAGATATAAAGAAATAGAAACTGAAGAGAGAAACTGGAAAAAAAAAGAATCAAAGTACCTGGTTTTTGGTGGTGGCAGGCGGCGATCTCCGGCGTGGTGGCAGGTGGCGAGATCCGGCATGGTGGCAAGCGGCGAGATCCGGCGAGTCTCTGGTGGCATCGTCTGGTTTCTTGGAGATGAGTATGAGTATGTATGATGCTTTTAGGTTTTCAGCTTCCTATTTCAATTAAAACCCGTTACTGCGCCTCACACGCAAAAAGCCTATAAGGCGTGCGCCTCGCGCCTAGGAGAAAAAACTTCGAAGTGCGTGCTTCCCGTAAACACCTCGCTCAGTATCGGAAAAGCTCTGTTCCCTGTGCCTCACCTCGCCTTGTGCCTAGGTGCGCCTGAGGCACGCTTTTTAAAACTAAGGGCGTGACAGCCTTAGAGTTGTAAAAATAGACCTAAAATGTCAAAAAAGATACTCTAACTAACTAGAAGATGCAGAAAATCAAGTATTCGGAAACAATTCAACTCTAATTTAACAATTATTCAACACAGATTCACAAAAGTGCTCAAAAACTAAAAAAATACATAAATGAGCACAAAACAATTGGACACACTTAAGGGGTTTAAAAACAGGCCTAAAACGACACAAAAGATGCTGTAAATAACTTGGAAGATGCATAAATCAAGAATTTAGAAATAATTCAACTACAATTCAACACCTATTCAATACACATTCACAATCAATGTCAGGACCAACAGATATATGACCTAAAAAAGAGCCTGACAGCCTTAAGATGTGTAAAAACAGGCATAAAATGGCAAAAAAGATGTTGTAATCAAGAATTTGGAAACAATTTAACTCAAATTCAACACCTATTCAACACATATTCATAAAATTGCTAAAAACTAAAAACATACATAAATGAATGCAAAAACACCAACTTGGAATATGCAGCCTTAAAATGTGTAAAAACAGGCCTAAAACGGTAGAAAAGATGCTGTGGCTAACTTGGAATATGCAGAAATCAATAGCTATTCAACACACATTCAATGGCTAAATAAAAAAGAAAAATATGAATGAAAATAAATACCTTAAGTGGAGGAGAACTACCACACAAAAAATCTTCTAAATTTCCAATCTTTGGAGACTTCTTCCTACCATTATCACTAGAGTAGTCCATAGAACAATCATTAGAATCCACTTTAATCTCCTCTTTCAACTTCTCTTATCCCTCTTACCCTTGTTATCATGAGCTACATACTTCTTATTCTTCTTATTTGATGTTTCCCCAACATCAAAATGAATAGTTGGATAGCCTTTTGATGAGGCCTTGTGTTTCTTCATTTTCGAGCTGCTATAAAGAAACATAAGGGCTTTTGATGATCTTAGCTTCTTCCTCATATTTATTAATGAGGATTTCATTTCTATACCTATAAAAAAAATGTAAAAGTTACATTCAAACAATGTTCAAATTATAAAAATAATACAATACAAAAAATTATGGAGTATGGGGTATCATCTTTAACATAAAACATTTATGCAGTTTGCACAAATAGACATATAGCATCAAACATCATAATTATCTAAGCCTCTAAAAATTATAAAGGCACAAGGAACAAAACCACAACCAATATTAATATTTTTAAAATCATTGAGATGTCTCAAGGTATGAAAGAACAGAAAAAAGACAAAAATATAAATAAGTATGGGTTTCATTTTTAACTTTTTAAGACGAGTTGGGACTAAACAGAAGTTCTTCAACAATAATGAAGTGAAAGAGAAAACCAAAGATATTCAACAACAATGGACCAAACATAATGTTATGAATGTAATATAGCTTGGGAAGTATGATGCAGTGAAACAAGCTGATACATCTTGTATAACTTGATCATTCAAAACCATGAAAAAAAAGGAAAAAAAAAAAAAGAAACAGTTTAACACATTAAGACAATGAAATTATAGAAAAGAAAGATGAGCACTATTAGAATACATCAATCTACTTAAGAATTTTAATGAAGCGGCCTAGATCCTTCCAAGACAATATTAATGCATTGGACACACATTATGCATACTCGCGACATAAATATGTATAAAGTACATTGTCCTAGCAAATAGCATTACAAGCACAAGAATATAGCATAAACAATAATGATTGTCGTACCTTCTTTACTATGAATGTGAGCTGGTGCAGATGCACTATTAGCAGTATCAACTACTAAAACCTGCAAAAAGTCAAATTGTTCAGGTGCGAACAATTTTTTTTTTAAGGAAAAATGGATAAAAATAGAAAGTATTGATCACATCATTGTTCAAACCAGAAAGCCAATTTGAACCAGAGTAAATTTGAAAATGCAACATAAACTAATGAAAAAAAAAATAAACAAACTCAATTCAGTGAACTTATCTATATCAAAAGAACACAAGCTTGTACATTTTCAACTTGTACAACATCTAAGTTGAAATTCCCCACTCCGTATCAGCCCCCTTAAATTCCACTAAATATCTGCTGAGTTTAAAATCCTGATTCTAAGGTAGATAACAAATAGTTGAAGTGATCAAAGGAAATAATCGAGTAACAAAAGTTGTAAAATATTTACATATATAGTATTACATGTGAAAATAAATAATTGGAAGTCTCGGCAATAGCTAAGTTGAAATTCCCTTCTGCTTATCAGCCCCCTCAAATTCCACTAATATCTGCTGAGTTTAAAATCCTGCTTTTAAGGCGGATGTGTATAACAAATGGTTGAAGGGGTTAAGGGAAATAATCAAGTAACAGGAGTTGTTAAATATCTACTAGAAGTTTCAGCAACAGCTTTTAGATTCATATCAGTGCATATTGGCCACAACTCTGGAAATCGGTCTATAATATTAATACTAATGACCAGCTAATTAATAACAGCAAAATCAAAACGAAAATCATATAATACATAAGAAAGAAGCAAAAACTTACCAGATCAGAGAGAATGATGAGCAAAAATGAAAGGGAAACCTAAGCTCAGAGAGAAATGCAAAACCCAGCTAATATGAAGAAGTAACTGAAAATTAAGTCAATCCAGTTGAATAGATGAATAATGACTAATCCAGATGAATAATGACTAATCCAATTGCTTCTGAAATCGCAATCCCTAATTTCCTCAATTTCAAGAACCTTACTCTAATTCTTTTAATCTTTTTCAAGGATTCTTCTATTGCAATGAAGATTAGAATGAGTTCTTGTTGTTTATATTTTCAATTTCTTCAATCTCTTCAAAAGGAAGCTCTAAGCTCCAAAAAAAAAAAAAAAAAAAGAAAAACCCATAAAGAGAGAAAATGCTCAAAAGAGAGAGAAAGAAATCGAGGTCTAATTACTTATAGAAAATGCTCAGAGAAAGAATGAAAAACCCTATGCTCATCTCAGCCCGTCATTAATTGCTTGCGGAAAACTAATTTTAAGACTTTTTTTACAATTTAAATTTTGAGATGCCCGAAAATACATTTAAAATGCATTTCGAATTTTATTTTTAAAAATAAAATAAATCGTGGTCCTTTTGTATATATATCCCCCTGAAAAGGCTCACCCGCACAATTCAATGACCCACAAACTCAAGGTGAGCAAATTTAGACCAAAACGACAAACCCTCACCGAACCGAATATGAAAATGCTAATTAACCTGTAGGTCGGTTCGGTTTATGGTCCTAGGGAGTGGTTGGTCGGTCGGTTTTTGTTTTTAAGGGTATGAATTCCGAATCGAATTGTAAAACCGAACCCAGCTATAAAAGGGTTAATCTTAAACCAAAAACCCTAAAAATATAAGTTGCACCTGTTTCTA
Source organism: Croton laevigatus (assembly GCA_949640765.1). Classification (NCBI taxonomy): domain Eukaryota; kingdom Viridiplantae; phylum Streptophyta; class Magnoliopsida; order Malpighiales; family Euphorbiaceae; genus Croton; species Croton laevigatus. Next base: position 5,198 of record CATIWJ010231912.1, on the reverse strand, counting down.
TTTCCATATCTTCTCTCTCAGACTCCCACCACCCTTCTTTTTCTTCTTTCGAGTTTCAATTTCCATCTCTAGAATCCATATTTCATTTTTCTCCCTTCACTTTCTTTTTTTCCCTTCTTCTCATCTCTCTCTCCTTCGAGAGAGTCTCTTCTCATTACTGTGCCTCCCTCTCACCTAGGGGTGTTCATCAGAAACCAAAAACTGAAAAACTGACCGAGACCGACCGAACTAAATGGTTCGGTTTGATTTTTGGTGCAGAATTTAGATAAACCGAAAATATCAATTTGGCATGCGGTTTGGTTCATGTTGGAACCGAACCGCACTGAACCAACCGATTATTATGCAGCCCCCCTTAAGTACTAACCTGACCACCTCCTGACCGAACCGTTCCCCTCACAAATTTTATTTTCCTTTCATTTCTTTTTCCTTCCCGATTTCATTTTCTCTTCGTTCCTTCCTTTTCCCTTCGACGAAGCGGCAGGTGGCCACCATCCATCCCGCAGTAGCCCACCTATCGCCGACCGTGGTCGTCCGCCACTCCACCCTTCTCCTCCGCCACTCTTTCAGCCCTCTCCTCCACCGATCTCTCTTCTTCTCCCCTTCATTTGGCCGAAGTTCAAAACGCCAATCGGTACTACAACAGCCTCATTCGTCGCCTCCTTCAAGAAGGACATTGATTTTAGGTGAGTTTTGTCTCGGATTTGGTTATTTGAACTGTGTTGTTGTTGATTTAGGGTTAGGGTTAGGGTTATATTTTTATTTTTTATTTTTTTAGGATTAGGTGAGTTGTGGTTCTTGATTTATATGTAAATTTGCTTATAAGATGATAAACTGAAGATGGTGGTGCGTCCTATACTTTAATCTAAAGACTTAAGTTTCATTTTGCTTTGTCTTGTTTTGAGGTGTTTGGTTTTTTTGTCCTGAATTGTTTAACGTCATATTTCCCTTTTTTTTTATTTGGGTTGTATTGAATTAAATGGTCATTATTGCCAATGGTATATTATTTAAATGCACATAAATATCTACTGTGTATCATATGAAAGTTTATAGAATATGCTAATCAGGGGGTTGTCAGCATTGGGGTGGATTTAAGCTTGCCTTCTTCTTTTTCCTGTGTATGAAATAACATAAAAAATGTGAGAAAACAATTTCATAGATTGTTTTACTTTTTCTGTATTATAGTCTCCAAGTTATTTTCTTGTGTTTGGAAACTATTTAAAACCATTAAACAGAATAACATTATTGTATGTACAAAACCATGTATTAATTGACTTTATATGTAGTCTTGTGATGAAATGGTTTGAAATCGGTGTTAAAAGTAAATAATAATGATAAATTAGGTGCCATATAAAACTTGAATGTGTTTATGTCTATTTTTAGACATGCTTTTCCTCCTCTCCTTCAAAATTTTGACGTTTGCAAAAGCAATCTGCTAAATTTTTTAATTTTTGAATTCGTGAGTTTTATGCGACACATTGTTTTTTTTTTAACATATTATGCGACACATTGATGCAATTAAGAATGGAGCGCGAGTATATTAACTCCAAACAAATTCTTCTTGTTGTGGGTCACTTTGGTAGGATTCAAATTTTGTTTCTACTATATGTATTATTTAATTCTATTTGACTAAGATATCTAAAATTTTTAATATGGTATAATTGGAAAAGTTTGGTATTGATCATGATCATCTACTTTTGGTAGCCTTGCCGCCAAAAGTTTTTCTCTTTTAACTTTGTACTTGAGTATATTACATATTTGATATTGTCGTTTGTCAATTATTTAATGACTATTTGATATTTTGGTGTGTAGGATTTCATTGAAGCTTTATTGCGATTTTCCTAATCCTCAATTTTGCCTGGGCGTTATGCTTGCTTCACATATGCGGATTAATATTTATTGTTGTAACTGTTGAATTTGGATGTTTTAATTATTTTTTTTATGTTGTATGGCATTTGTTTGGATGTTGGACATATGTAACTTATTTTTGAATAGATTTTTTGAGGGAATAGGTTTGATGTATGAATGATTAGGCAGGTTTGATGGAATTGTAATTCGGTTTGTTTGATGAATATTTTTTAATAGGTTTGTTGAATTGGTTTGTTTGATTTGATGGAATAGGTTTGATGGATGGAATAGGTTTGATTGAATTTTATTTTGGTTTGTTTGATGGAATATTTTTGAATATTTGTTGAATATGTTTGATTGGTTTGATGAAATATTGGTGATTAGGTTTGATTGGTTTGATGAAATATTGGTGAATATGTTTGTTGAATATTTTTCGGTTTTTGGCCGAACCGAACCGAACTGAACCGATAAAATTAGTTCGGTTTTTGATCGGTTTTATATACTATCGGTTCGATTTTTTGTCTCAGTTTTTCGGTTCGGTTTAACAATCAGTTTGGTCTTATCAGTTCGGTTCGGTGAATCAAACCAAACATGAACACCCCTACTCTCACCATCTCTATATCTCCTCTGTCTCTATCTCCATATCTCATCCTCTCTTTAACAGAGACTGCCGGCAAATGAAAACGACAACTAACAAAGACTGGTGAGACCGAACGGTTGGCACTGTAACTAGGTGGAACAAATTCTTGTTGGCGACGAATATTCTTGAAGATGCTACTGCAGCTTCTCTTTCATCTTCCTCCACCGCTTTCGTTTGCAGTGCCGGTAAGAGTTCACGAAGAAGCCATGGATCTGGTGTAGATGGTAGATCTGGTGAAGAACCTTTTCATTAGAAAATAGGTTTGAGATATTTTGGATTTAAAATTTAAAGGTCAGTGTTTGCTTTATAGTTTTTAGGTTTGGTAATTGATTTGTATATGCAATAACTAATTGTTTGTTTTACTATTAGTACTGTATTAATAGTGGTTGTTGTTGTATTTGTATTTGTATAAACTTGTAAGCTGCCTATGTTGTATTTGTTGCTGAATTGTGGAAATTCTGCAATTGAAACTTTATATTTTGGATGGAAATTGACTAAAACACAGTATAATTGATTTAGGAGAAGAATTTCGGTTTGAAAATTGAACCGAAATTATCAGTTCGGTTAGTGTCACATGCACGTGACAATGGATTAGGATCCAGCGACACCAAAGGCGCTCCACTTTGAGAACTGAACTGGGAAAAAGACGACCGTTACAAAACCTTTTTTTGAATTATTTGTTCTCATTTCTTTTATAAACGCGTTCTGCTCTCTCTCTCTCTCTCATTTCTTCTGCTCCATCTCATCTCTTCTGCTTCAGAATTGATTAGCTTATTTCAATCACTCAGAGCTCCTCAAACTCCTCAAAATCCACGGTCAAGAATCGAAGGCTATTCCGCTTAGAATGGATTTTTTTTTTGAGGATACTCAAGGTAATTGATTTGATTTTCAAGCTCCATTTTGTTCTCTTGTTTTGTTGTTTGTTCATTTGGGTTTCCAATTAGGGATTTCATTTTTTTTTGTTCTTCCATGCTCTGCTCTTCATGCTTCTTCACTTATCATTTTTTTTTATTTGACTTTTGTATGATGATTTACATTGTTAATGAAAATATTTTTCTGCTGTTCCATTTAAAGAACAGTTCAAAACCTGTAAGTTTGAGTGTGAAATATGCTTCTATATACAACCATTGAAGGGTACGCAAACAATGTTTCTAGATATTTTGAGGAAATGCCTTCAAATATTCAGTTCTGTCACAATTATCTCGGTTTTTAATAGGGATGAGCAAATGGGTACGGGGAGAACAGGTCGGATAAAATATATCAAACAAGTAATTCAGTTAGAACAAATAATTCGGTAGAACGGATAAGTAATTCGAAAATAATCGAGTAACATATTTTTCGGCCGAATGAGAAAACGACGTCGTTTTACTCTCATAGCCTCACTATTCTCAATACATTATTCAGTTTTATCCAGCAGAAGATATAACGACGTATTAATGAAGAGAAAAACGACGTTGTTTTGTTCAAGACATATACAAATCGGGTAATTCGGGGGTTAATGTATACCTCGGATAAACGGGTAAAGAAAAAAATTCTCTAATATGCTAATTTTGGCGGTCATAATTTAGCCGATTTATCCGGATAGTTTTGAATGTTCCATAAATTGCTTATTGTTTTGGATGGCAAGTAGAGCTAGCTTTATTGTTTTGGATAGCAAGTAGAGCTAGCTTTCTTCATTTTAATGAAGCCGGCAAACTTGACTCTAATCAAACAAGTAGTTCTATGAAGAATTGAATTGAATTGAATTAATATTTTAGTTCATGTTGCTTTTGAAGTCTGTTGAAATTGCTAATTATGCTATTTTGTTTATTTAGAGTTTCATTCTTGTAATAATTTTTTCGATTTGTGAAATGCTTAAAACTAATTTGCTTTATCAATAATCTTTTAAATCTACCCTTTTTTATTGACTTCTAATTGTGCTAATTTACTTTACATGCTTAGTGATGGGTGTCGAAACCACCAAAAATAAATTACCTACTCTAAAAGATTTGTAAATAGCAGAGAGCAGGGTCAATTCCACAGAGACTGGTCAAGTTTATTCCTAAAGTGCTAGAAAAGATAAAAGGGGGTTTTGTTGAATGGTTGAAAGAAAAATTGAACAAAAATTAAATATAAGCTGGAATAATTAAAAGTAACGAAAATTAAATCTTACCGAGCTTCCAATCCAAGGGCATGAACTCCATCCAATTGTAAATTCGATCATAGGCATAAAAATCAATTTTTCACATCCATGCAATTAGTCTACTAAGTCGGAACCCCACATTAGCAATTGTTCTCCAAATATAATTGATCACAACAAACGTCCGAAACCAAAACTCACCATTAACTTAACTGGGCATCAACGTTCCATATTAATTTAATGACAGCATTAAGATTAATGAGAACGACCAAAACAAAATCAAAGAAACTCACAAACGCGCAATTAAATCAATTTTGTATCCCTATTTTCCCTAGAGCCTATCATGCAAGCTATGTAATTGAAACCATCAATTAACACACACATGAGCCAGCCCCGTTACTACTCAATTCAATCTTCCATGACAATTACAGATCACAAAATCATGACTAGCGATAGAAAAATAAACATTGATCAAGGCGTCAATTCAATCAATATAAAAAATTCATGAAATAAGAATAAGAAAATAAGGATTACTTGAATTAAAGAAAAATCTAGTTAAGCACAAACCTCACAAAGTTACAATTGGAATAGATT
>CATIWJ010231904.1:0-22220 GCA_949640765.1 Croton laevigatus | reverse complement strand
TCTCTGTGTAAAGACTTTAGTTGGCAGTGTAGGTGAGCTGCTGTTGTTGTTCATCACTGCCAGTGGCCCTTCTTTCTTTCTTTGTTGTTCATCACTCGCGGTGGCCCTTCTTTCTTTCTTTCTCGTTTTCTGTGTCGTTTTCTTTCCTTTTTTAATTAATGTTTTTTCTTTTCTTCTGCTTTTCTTTTATGTTGTTTATATTTTAATTATTTTTTGGGGCTAGATCCTTTTTTGGTTATAATATAGATGGATATACCTTATTTTAGAGCAGATTTACAAGAGTTTTGAAGCTTTTATTTGTTAGGTTTGTAGAACTGTTGTGTTTGGGATATGGAATCTGATACTCTTATTCTTCATATGGTAATTTCATGGTTGTATAGATGGAATAGCACAGCAAGTGCTTGATGACTAGACATCATGCATCTCTATGGCTTACTATTTCTGGAGAATTTAAGAATATATGAAGAACAATATTCAGATTTGAAGAAGCTTTAAATTTTTTTTTTCCTATTTTTAGATTTGAATATTGTATGAACTTTGTTGGGATATAATGTTTGTAGCATGAGTATTCAAGTACTTCAAATTTCTCAAATTTGATTAATAAAAATCTGAATATATTTGTGATATTCTCAAAATGCTAATACTTGTACTTATCAATATAATATATAATAAATATTATATTAAATGGTACATAGTTATTTTTTTAATGGAAAAATAGTACATAGTTACTTATATACAAATTAATATTCATATAATTTATTGTAACTAAATCTAGGATAACATTTATTTAATAATCCAAAAAATACTTTCCTAAAAAAAAAAATCTGAAAAATATAACATTACTTAACATTTCAAAAAACACATTTAATAATTTTAAGTTTTTATATTTAAAAATAATAATAATAATAAGTTTCTAAAATATAACGTTACAATAATTTTCCAAAACAAATTCTTTGTTCGTCATAAATTTGATAGTTACTAATTTTAAACTAGAAGCACAAAATAAGTTCATTTCCTTCTCCCTTTCACTTTTTTTCCTTCATATACATTTTAAGCCTATATTTTACAGCCTTACATATATATTTTTTTCACATAGGTATACACGCACACAACCAACTCACGCATCCAAAGAGGAGAGGGCTTTTTTCTATTTTACGGCCTTATTTTATTAAAACAGGAATTGTAGCTGCTAGTTCATCATTTCTGGTAAAGTTATTGCACATTATGACACCTGAAACTTGAACCACCAGCCCAACCAGAAACATATATTACAAGCTTCTCAAAACAAACATAAAAAAAGAAAAAAAAAGGGCAAATTGCATTCTATTTCTATATGAAAGCCACAGCCATCGTGACATATTTACCCCCAAGAAAACTGGTCTAACAAAAGCCGCCGCCAGCGGATACTATTCTCCTGCTAATCTACAAAACACAACCTAATTACAGATTCGCAAGATTATCTCTTTCTCTTAGATCCTGCCTTCTCTGCAGAACCAGAAGATCCTCTGCCTCTGCCTGCTGGTTTCTTGGCTGAAGACGAGGACCCACCTCCTCTTCCTCTGCCTGTTGTCTTCTTTTCAGCACCCTTTAGCTCCATCTCTACTTGGATTCCTGCAAAATATATTTGTTGTAAAAGAATACAGCATTCAGCAATTCTTTATTTAATGCGCTCAATCTTAGAGAATATATATGTATATAGTCTGAATCTTGGAGAAAATACATTTGAGAAAAACATCACTTGCCTTTTGTTTTCAAGCTATCAAGTTCAGATTGGAGCTTCTCACCATCAGGAGCTTCTTCTGACAAATCAAACAGAAAAATGAGTGCGAATCAGACAAGACCAATATATTCAAACATGCAATCCTTGTATGGCACTACAAAATACTATTATCAGCAACCCACTATCCGAGAAAAAAAAAAAAATATTAAGGGCATGGGAAGGGGGACATTAAGAATAATTATTCATTAGATATTAGTATCATGCATAATATCTTCAGACCACGAAAGTCTATCGAAGGAAGTAAAAAATCGTATGGCAGGATTGATCAGACTTGAGCATTATAAAGTTTACCTGCATCCTCCTTGTCAGAAGAGTTCTCTGCTTCATTTTCTGCTAATGCATCACCATTTTCCTCAGCTAACCCATCATCAGATGGTTCTAGGATTGCAGCAATTCGCTTCTTAGGAGCTTTTTTCATGCCAGGAAGTGGGAGTGGGACCAAGTCTGCAGCTCGTACCATCCTAGATTTGAGTCCGTCCTTATATGCTCTGGTCAGTGCTGCTTTGACAGTGGATGGGATGCCATCCATTGGATTTGCACGGCCCTAATGGATAAAACAAACATTAGATGACTTCAAGGTTTATGAACAGCTAACCCAAACAGCGCTCTTTAGAAAACAGATAAAGCCACCTGAAATTTTGACAGCTCCACAATAGTATCCGTGTCTTCCTGACTTATTGAATAAGTATTCATGAAGTCCACAACCTTCTCAACGGCTTCATCCTGGTAGGAAAAGTGAACATTACAGGACTTTTCACTTGTGCTGTAGATTAATCAAAGGGAAAAAGCATCGTAGAGGCAGTAGTCAAACTAAAGCAACAACTTCAATGGTAGCCAAATAGTATTTTAAATAATTGAAAGAAATTCTATTACTGAGTGTAAGAACCATATTTATTAAAATCATATACATAGATACCATTACTCTGTTCCAAGTTAAATAAAAGGCGAGTATATTTCAAACCTTAGGCAGCACTCGAAGAGGATCAGTTAAATTTTTTAAAAGTGGAGCAAAATATTCAAGCCGAACAGTCTCCCTGCAAAATTTACGAGAGAGAGAGAGAGAGACTAAGTACCTTCACAGGAAAAGATTAGCATTGAAGATACCTACTGAAGTTCCAATTCAAATCGGCAAATATAAATTAAACAAATAAGCAGAGGAAAAGTATAATTTTTCATCACCTATTCGCCTCCATTTCTTCTGACACTTGTAAATATTCTAAAGGGTTTGATAATGTCCATGTAGTCATATTTTGGTTCATTTCTTCCACCACAAGTAATAAAGTAACAAAAACATATCGCAGTTATCAAACCAAGTTTGTATAGTGATCTTTCCAAGCATAAGCATCTTATTCACATAACATTGCATGAAAATCATATGCAACTTCCTGTGAGTGCTTCAGGATGGAAAATTGTTCCTGAAACCTAGCTATTAGAAGGCAGGGAGGGAGTCCAAAGGCTCATTTACCACATCTAATTTATATATCAACACAAGAGTTTAGGACCGAGGACATTATTTAAACCTCTCTCTTCTTAATATGCAGTTTTAACCTGTTCTAACATGCATACCAGCAGTGCCAGCGGGAGGTTTTGAGTCTAGGTGGGCCCAAAAATGAATGGTTGATAGGAAGAGGTAAGAAGATGGAAAAAACATTAAAAAAATATTGTTGCAGTTGGTGAGGTTCGAACCTAGGTTGGACTGATAAAAAGATAGATGTCCAACCGCCAAGCCAAATCTAAGACATTGTTCATATTTCAAACGGGCCCAACGCCCCACGTGCACCGGTGTGGCTCCGTCACTGCATATTAGATTCGGATATTGGCGTTAACTGTGTCTGAACGAATCCCTACCAATTACCATGCAGTCCACTAATCTTAAAATAGATTGAAATTAAGACCAAGAACATTTTTTAGGGAAACTTCAGTTTCTCACAGCCTGGGGCTTGACTACTTTAACAGCTAAATCAAGCTGGCATAAACTGACATTAATATCATTATTAGGAGCCTTACACTTGTATCAATAAACATCATAATGGCTCAGCAGCCTCAGCCCTGTGAAGAGCCATAAAAGATTCATATGATCACTGGTACCATTCAATAAATCTAGTAATGTGCAAATGCCAAACTCCAAACACTTACCCTGACTAAAATTCAAGAAAAGAGCAAGAAGCTTAACACTTGCCCAGTCAAACAATATGGAGAGCATGCAGCACATGCTTACAACATATACACAACACAAGCTCACACAGAACCATCTAAACCTAAGCACCAATAGATTTTCAAGAACCAACCCAACCAGAACTCCCAAAGAAAACTATTCAAGTGATGTCTTTGGTGTTTTCTACAGCTGCTGTCAGTTGAACATGTTAACGCGTTATATTCTGCCCCAAGATTTAAGCCAACAAATATATGTTCAAATACAAAGAGAAGTACCTTCCAGAATTAGATTCACGAGAAGCAAGAAGGTGAACATGCAAGTCCTCCAAAAGCCTAAGATTTTTTGCCATGGTAGAATTCTTTCCTAGCCACCCACTAAACCTGTTAAAATTCCTTTCTCCCTGAAAATGTAAATAAAATTTAATAAGCTTAAATCACTATGAGATGAAACCAGCCATGTCATGCATGTGTGCTGTGAATTTATCAAGTCAAACTTATATATTCTCAAAAGCCTGCAACAAATCAAATATATGTTTAAACAGAAAAATGAAACTATCCTTTTGGGAACAATACAAATCAACAACATAGATAATAGAACTTCATAATTATGTTTTAACATGTAGAAACAAAGGAAAAATGGTCTGCAGGTAATTTCACTTCTCAAGCTATTTCACAACTATCCTAATGGGAAGATTTTTTTCCCTGATGATGAGAGGGCATCACAAGTAACTAGCAAGCAATAATCCTTCTAAATGACAGAACTACACTGAGGATTGCCACCACATTGAAGATGCAAGATGCAAGATGCACAATTCATTACCTCTTCAAGTGTCACCCTTTGTCCATGAAGCAACGCAGCACTGATTCAACAACAGAAATCAGAGAAGAGCACAAGGGCAAAGTAATATCCATGGAAGACTCAGCATTTAAATGGGGATACATACGGAATAATACATGAAGTGAGGGAAGCAGTCTGAGAGAGCTGCCACTGTCGATATCTTCGTATCTGCACATTTATTATATCTCCATCGGCAATAGATTCAGCAGCACGGGCAAGCATTTTCATCTGTTTCACCCCATTGTCATCTTTGCCTATTGAACTTGGCCTATAATTAATATAATTTTCCTGCCAAAAATTATGAAATAAAATCCATGCATAGAATGCATGAGAAGAAAAAAAAAATCAAGATTGGTACTATGTTACATAGTAACTAATGCAAAGCAATGCATCACAATTGTAAGTCAAACTTGATGAATAAAACAAGGAACAGAACATATATATGATTCTCAGTGTTGATTTCACTCTTCTGACTTTTGGCTCTAGCCCCTCAGGAGTCATAAGCAATATATGTTCCCAGAGGTAAATCTGTGAATCATTCCCAAATCCCGAGCTAAACAAATGACATCATTTATTTATATTTGACAATGATCACATGTTAAATATTATAAATATAACAATAACTTCATTGCAACCGAAAATTTTCAGGTGTTGAGCCGACTTCAAGCAGCACCAAATTTAAAACTTAAAGGAATTTTGTGAATATGGACCTGAACTAGAAGAGGCACCAGATCTGGATCACTCATGCTAAGGTCAATTCGCTCATCCATTCTCAATTTACCTCCATTAAAGCCGAAAAGCCTGCAACACAAAATATGGGTAAGCACTAGGTGTACCTGTACTTTTTCAATGCTATCAAATATTTCACATTTCATTCATGGCCAAAAGCTCCACCAAATATAATAACAATTGCAAGCACATTACGCTCATACAGGAATAAAAGAAAATGATGACAGAAGGGCACAGCCAAGGTCACAGGTCACCAAGATCCTAATGCTTACAAGTTACAAGAAAAGGAAAGAGATGAAACACAAAAGGCAAACAGAAGAATGAAATATCAGTGGTTTTTCCCCTTCTGCTTACATTTTTTTCCTTTTTGTTACATCAGAAATTACACTAATCTAAAACAAAAAATATAAAGTACCAACAAATTTCACAAAAAAACTTATTGTGATTCAAAAATTCTATTTTCTTACTAAAATTAACATGAAAAGAGCAGAATAGAAACAAAGAAAATATTAAATAATTTAAAAATATTTTAATTCACTTCAAATTTTTTTATAAATCATTTTTGTTTATATTTTGTATATGATGTTAGTTCAATCCCATTTAAATCCTCGTACAACCCTTGGTCATTAAGTTTTACTGCATTGAAGAAAATATCAAGATAAAAAACATATTATATCTTTTTTTTTTTAATTTCAAAATACAGCATAGAGAATTATTTTGCTAAAAATATACACTGGGAAGAGACATCTTGCTGCAGATGTAGAGAAAGAAATCATCATACTTGTCAACAGCTGTGAATGGAGAAATATCTTCATCCTTTGCACTGCCAAGGAGACGCTGTCTAAAATCATCATACTTTATTTTTGACATGGACAGACTCATATATTGCAAATGGTTTAGTGCCATGCGCATATCTCCATTCACTCTATCTGCAAGTTCTTCAAGCCCAATCTACATTATAGGAGAAAAAATACAAAAAGAGAGTTCATGCAATTTGTGAGCAATTAGCATTCACCAAGACATAATCATAAGAAACATGTAATTTATCCATAAGTAGAACAAGATCACTGCAAGTATGATAAAGACAAATTAATAGGAATGCTACAAAGTACTCTGTTAATGATCTATAAAGAAAATTTAGAACACACAGAGGGCTGCTGTTGGGTGGGAGGAGGGTGAGAAAGACCCACCACGCAAGTCCAAATTGATAAGGAGGATATAAAAAACTGGCTGCAGAAATGTTACTCTTAGATTGCTATCTTGAAAGTATGTATCCAAGAAGAACCAAAGATAATGTAGAACTTAATTGCACATATTGTTTTAAGTATTACTTGCATTACCAAAGTTCAACAATCATTTTACTCAGAAACAAATTTTTGGTTAATAAATAGCATCCATAGAAGACAAAATAAATACTGCAAACTTGAAAGGAGAGTAAAAACTGTGCATTCAATAAGAACCACAGAGATAGTTAAGCACTCAATTGTACTTGTAATTTTCTGTACTACCAAAGTGAGGCAACACAACAATAATTATATCCACATTCCATGAATAGGATTATGTATTCATTAATATAGAAAATCCATTGAAGATAAATAAAAAATTGGAAACAGAGAAATGCACTGAAACGTAAAAGGAGACTTAACCTCATCAACATGAAGTCCTTCTGCATTTGCAACTTGCTTTAACCTCTTTGCCATCTGCCATGAATTAAGTCACTATTAATGATCACATTTTTCCCATCTCAAAAGATTTAACTGAGTGACAGTTCATAAAATATTTGTGCAATGTGGAGACAAAAACAAGAGCCCTTCATTCACTGTACTTCGATCTTCCCAACCTAGTGTGGTAAAATCAGAGAAAAACATATGCTTGTTACTTTGTACATGGTATTAAATAAATTTGAATTTACTAATAATAGGAGCTTATGTACTAATATTGCTTTGGAGCAAAACTGAACCAATCAGACTGAAAATGATAATTTTCAGCCAGAGAAAAGCAGAAGTTGAGAAGAAAAATTGGTGAGTAACTTTTCATTATAGCTACACTGTGCTGCAAACCATCTTTGTTTTCCTATAGCATAACAGCAGAGTGGCATCAAAAGAACATCTAGTAGTAAACAATAACAGAAGGCCTCTGCTGGTGGAATGATTAATATAACAATGCATAAGCTCAGTTTTTTAAGTGATCACAAGAGGAAAAGAGAAAGAATCAATAAGTATATATTCCACAAGCTTCTTAGGTCTGAAGCTGCTCATCAGCTTTCCAAAGATAAAATCTGCTAGACCAAAATACCCTAACCTAAATCTTGAACTGTGCATCTAAATGTTCCTTCTCCACTTATTGGCCATATACTGAAGCTAATGCTGTAAGAGGGAGGGGAAAAAAAGCCAAAAATAGTTCCATTTGCATAGAAACAGTCATTCAACATGGGGAAGTTCACACCATAAAGTAAAAGCAAACTGAAATAAAGAACTTCATAACCTAAATTCAAAGCATGCATGTAGAAGGAAAAAGGATAAACCTGTTGCTTTGTGGGTTTTCGGAAACTAAGAAGTAAGCAGTAGTTCACTAAACTTTTTAGTTTCTGACTGTAACGATCATTACAAATGCAGATGATGGGAATTTTCGAAATCTTTATGGAAGCAATGAGATCAGCAACTCCACCTCTATCCCCTGCGGACATGCCATCTACCTCATCCATGATTAGAACTGTTTTTGGATGCTTTGACCTAAGATTTCACAGCAATCAAATTACCATACAGCAAAAAATCTCAAGTAAAATGTACACAATTGAAAAGAAGAAAACAAAGATGTATGACCAACCTATCCATGTTAAGATCTATAGATCCACTAGTGACAAGTTCCTTTACACTATTTGCATTACTTCCACCAATTCCTTTTGCAATCTTGGCATCTGCCTTCCCCCTACTATCACTAGCATTTACCTAAATAAATTTAGAATAATTAATAAATTGCAAGAAGTTGGTAAAATAACAAGCAGTATTATTTCTCAGTGAATGAAATCAGGAAAAAGAAAATAAATCGTGATTCAGTACAATCTAAGAGTCCAAATTGCCAACCTCAATTGCCTGGAAACCAAGCATCTGGCTGACTAGCTTTGCTGCTGTTGTTTTCCCTATACCAGGCGTCCCACTTAATAGCACTGCTTTTTTGGCAGTAGAATCATTTTGTTTCTTGTTTTTCCCTTTATTTCCAGAACCAAGGAACTGCTGGTCCCAATTTTTCAACCAACTATGCAATTGGTTAACCTACATATTATTGGAAGAAGGAAGCTTATCATGCTAACTAAGGATTGGGACACAGAAGCAGATATAAAATTTCAGCAGCTGAACGATATGATAAAATGACTGAAAAATACATACCAATGACTGATTCCCAACAAGATCATTTGGAGCTTTTGGCCTATATTTTTCTGGCCAGGGAAGGAAAGAATTTTTGGTGATTTGGCCTTTCAGTTTAGCAGGAGAGGCACCAGCAGCCAAATCTTTGCAACTTGCATTTTTTGTTACTGAGTTGCCTGCACATATTCCATTTTTAACATTTGTACAGTTATTTCAAGAACAAAACATGATTAAACCAAGAGATTTGCACTCGATGCAAGATTGATTTTTGAAGATAGACTAAACCGTAAATCAAAAGATAAATACATCCACTTATGATTCCATATAATTATAAACAATTAATTTTACCTTCTGCTTTTTGAGGACTTTTCTTCGGTGGAGAAGCAACTTTCTTTACGGGTTCCTTAGTCTCATTATGTGCAGGGGCCTTTGGCTTTGATGAAAGGATCATCTCAAACAATCCATCCTCAGTAAGGAAGGGAGTGCTAGATAAGAAAACAAAGTTAAGAATCAGTTTGAGCAGTAGCTGGAATATGATTGATTGAGACAACCTACCCAAGCTCCTTGGCCTTGCTAGATTTCCGTCCTTCAATATCCTCATCGCATAAAAGATAATTCTACAAACAGGCGGTGTTAATAGCATGCCATCAATGATACATGAATTATCTCAAGATACAGGATATACGAAATGAATTACAGTTTTCTTGCTGACAGATCCAGTAACACGACCCCCGTGTCTTTTAATCAAATCCTCAGCTTCTTCTCTTTCCAAACTGCAAGAATTCATCAGAAATTCAGAATGTAGCTTGCATGTGTGGTATCCGATACCAATGGAACTCTAATTGACAAGACAAGAGGAGCAGAAATTATCACAGCATTTTAATATAACCTCCATTATCATAAAATGCACAATAGAAACAATATATGCTAATTGCTTTTATACCACAGCATGGTACAATGCACACAGATGCCATTGAGAATGATTGAAAAAATACTCATAATGTTCCTTGCATGTGCAGCCAGCAATCAAAGACTCTGAATAGCAAACAAGAGGAAAGACTAAAGATGAAATAATTTACCTGTCAAGAGTTCCACTAATTACAAAAGTCAAACCGTCCAAACAATTAGGTGCACCTTCAGGGACTTCCTGACAAGGGGAAATAAGATTCAATGTTAACACAAAGATTACAAGTTACTTTGATCAAATGCATGAGACATCTAATGTTTTTCTATCACCTTTTGTCCTTTGTGGGGAGGATCTTTTCTTTCACCAAAATTCATAAAACCACCCCGGCCACCGCCTCTGCCCCTTCCACCAGCTGAGAACGCAGATACACCTCTTCCACCAGATGATGCTGATGCACCACCCCTACCGCCACGTCCTCTTCCACTAGACTTAAGAGGAGATTCAGTGTCCTTAGTGTGATCATCATCACTTGAGACATTATCTACAGGTTCTGGAGCAATTCCCCGACCAGAACCAGTCTTCAATTTCTTACTAGGAGTGACATCAACAGACTTCTTCTTAACAGGCAAAACAAAGTCGTCGTCGCCATCTTCATCGTCATCAACTTTGTGAATTTTCTTTGCTGGAGGCAGTTTCACAGATTGCTCAGCATCCTTCTCAGTTTTTCTCTTTGCTGGAAGTTCCTTAATGTCTTTTTCCTCCTTTGGCTTTTCTTTGTCCTTTGCAAAATATTTGCTAGTTTTTCTTCTGCCTGAATTTTCTTCACCTCCTTGCACCTAAGTTTGATCCCAAATGAAAAAACAATAGATACATACAAAATAAATAAATATCCCATGATATATTCTTTAATCATCACAAGGCATTCATTTTCAGAGACCACAACAAGAGACATCAAGTCTCTTAGGCACTGCACTCCAATCAACCACACAAAACACCCCCAACACCGCGCCCCCCCCCCCCCCCCCCCCCAAACGGGGGACAAGATTCCCTATTCTATGGTTCCTTGGGAAACAAACAGAACACAAATCAATCATAACATTTCAAAATTCAACATCAATGGGCTCCTTAACTTTAATAAATTCCCATAATTCAATTCAGTAAAAAATTTTGCCCAATTCAGTACAACTAAAACCTGAAAGCTGATTCCTTGATTATTAATACTCACTAACAAAAATATATATATTCAAATAACGAAACAGAACTAAAGGTTCAAAATTCAAATACTGTTTTTAATACTTCCTCCTATGTACTTTTAAGCAGTCAGAGAAAGAGCTATACAGAACCATGAATACTTATCAAGAGGAACTGCAGCAAAATTTTATTCTTCTAACTCAAAATTAAACATAGGCATCTCAATGCTACCCTCAATCCAATCTTCAGATGCCAAAACTGAATTTCAAACTTGAGCAAAGTACAATATAGTAAAACATTATTTAAAATTCTAACAAAAATGCTGAAGGAAACTTGAAGAAAATTTTACTCACAGGTGTTTCGTGCTTTGATTCCACAGGAGGAGGTTTCTTCTCTGTTTTTGTTGTAGCAGGTTGTGCAGGCTTAGCTGCATTGCCATTACCCTTATCATGGGCCTTCATTAACCACTTCCTGATGTCCTACAATCACAACAATTGAAAGGAAAAAGAGTTTAAATGCACCCCAATAAACCAAACATAAGGACTCATAGCATTAAAAAGAAAATAGCTTTTTCCATTTCCTTTTTGTGATTTTTTCAAGGTTCATGTCAAATCTCTGTCTAACTAACTCCTGTCATTTTCTCATAATTTCCCATCAGATTACCATCTACAAATTAAACCAGGGTGCAAAAGAAGAAGAATTAGGTGTAAAAACATGACTCACCATCCTTGCGAACTGTCTACACAATTCCCAATGCGATAAAATTTAGACAATCTGAAAGGAGAATCACACAATGCGTTTCATACAGTTAAAATAGACAATAAAAATTGAAAATATTAGGCATGTAATGCTATCGATTGTATATGGTAATTTCTTGATGAGCCAATAGGGTAGGAAAACTGACCTTTCTATAGTGGCAGTGGAAGCGAAACGTTCCCTTTCGTTTAGCTAAAAGAAAGGAGTTTCGGTAGTGTAAGCAATTAATACGGTGGTTCGTTCCAGTCGTTAGCGGTGGCGTAGTGTGCACGATGGAGCTTCTCTAAACTTCGTCAGCCACCGATGCTTGGTTTATATGCCCGTACAAAACCCGCAGGAATCTATGTTTCTTTTTTTTGCAAATTAAGAGTCTAAAATTTTCGAATAAAAATAAGGGAAAGTTATAAATTCATCCCTAAATTTTATAAACTATACCATTAGTCCCTCTAGTTTCAAGAATAGACTTTTTTATCATTGTATTTTAATTATATTACACTAATTTGTTATTATGTTATAATAACACTTTACTTTATTTTGTTAATTCTTTAACTTATTGCCTACTTAAACCTACTAAACTTATAGTTTTTATTTCGAAAGTATTTGTAATATTTTTCACTAGTAAATTTTAAATTTAATTTCTAACAATTTTTTTATTAAAAAAATACAAGACGATATTACTAACGAATTGCACTTTATAAAAGAAAAAATTCAAAAGATTTTTTTAATTTGTGAAACTTATTTTTTTTATGATATTTTATTACCATGTATTTGAAATTAAAAATTCTTAAAAAGAGAAACGATTCAAAAAGAAAAAATTCTTAAAAAGAGAAAGAAAAGTTTTATAAGAATTGGGGATTGTTAGCAAATATAAGCAAACTTCAAGTACTATTAAGGATTTTTAAGGTGACACACACTTGGCAATCGAATACCGTAAAAAATGTCCTGACCCGTTTATGGTATTGGTTCGGGAAAAGAACCTGCATCAGCTTCGAACTTAATACAACAACAAAAAAAAAAATTACAATCCCTGCTTAATCTCGAGCACCAAAAGGAAGAAGAAGAAGCACCAAACAAGATATTATTATAGCTTCAATCTCCGGTAAGGAAATTCACTCACGCAGCTCTTTTACTCATCCTTAACCTCTCTTCTTATTGTTTTTATTCTAAATTTCGCATTTCATATGCTATTGATTTGTTGATTTCCACTTTTTAAAGTGAAATAAATGCTTATGTTCCCACAATTTTGTTTGATTGGAGTGTAAAAATTCTATCTTTTTGGATGTTTGCGGCTTCCCTTAGTTATCCATTGCTGATTTTCATATAAAATTGCTTATTTTACTGTCTTTAGGGATTAAGTTTTAGATTTTTTACCTAAAATCTGTAAAACCCCAGTTTAGTTTTCTTTAGTTTAATTTTTACATTATTAAGGGATTCAAGTTTAGATTTTTCACTTAATAGCTTAAACCCAAATGCAATTTCCAGGTTTAGTATTCTTTCCCACAAAATATGGTGTCTATTCATTGTACTAAAGTAATATACTTCAATTGTGCTGGCTTTGTTATAGGTTTAATTCACAATACAAGTTGGTGTATGCGTTGAGCAAGATGAGACGGCAGGGACAGTATGCTGATCCTGGTTCCAATGCGTATGCTGGTGGTCAGATGCAACATATTTCTGCTCAGATGATGGAAAATAATCCCGACTCTGATCATTTCCAAGGACGATTAGAGGCATTCACTCCTGAAAGAGATCCTTATTCATCATCGAAAGCTGATGGGCAGTGGAGATGGGAAAGAGATGAATCAAAAATATCGAATCCAATGGCACCTCGAATTTTGGATGAAGGTAAATGATGATGAGCTGATGAAGTTATATATATATATATAAGAACCCCGAGACACAATTTGTGAAACTTTACTGTATAATAAGTTCAGCTTATCCTTTATTTCTACTCTTTTGTTGCGTTGGCTTCATTCACTAGTCTTTATTTATGTTATCAAAGATTGTGCCACATCTCAGACTTTTGAACTATTCTGACATTTGTGATCTATAAAAATATAGTATGCATTATAGGATCTAAAATATAGTAGTTTGCATATTTTGATTAGTAAAGTTTTTGTGTATTTATCGTAGGTCAAGGTATTGATGCATCAAGATCCTATTATCAGGGGAAGGGGCCTGGGCAAGAGACAAAACTGGCTTTCGAGAAGCAAGGCATTATTGATGCCAGATATGTACAACATGATGAAGACATGCAAATTGGCTTTCAAGACAAACCGTTGTTGCAGACTTTTGAAGGACTTGAGCAGAAATTCCATGAAGATATTATGAAACTAGCCAAGGATCAAAATGATGCTGAGGATGCAGAAAATGCAAGACACAGAGAGGTCAGTTCGTATTATTATTTCCTTCCATTGTCTGGATTTTTGTATGTTTTAAATTTGGAACATGCGGGGAAGATAGATAGCATGTGAACACATTTTGCGAATAATGTCAATTAGTATCATTTGTATTGAAACCATAGGATTTGCTTGTGTAAATGGGCTGCTAATAATTGTCAATCCATATAACCTATGGATGATTCATTTTAATTTTTTTTTTAAAACATAGGCATTTACACACGCACCCACTCACACACCCGAAGGAGGGAGCTTTTTGTTGCACTAATGACGCCTCGAACACGGGTTCTTCAACTTCCAAGCTTTGCTTCTTACCGCTGGACCCACCCCACTCCCCGGAAGTTCCATTTAATTGGGGTATATACCGCTGGACCCACCCCACTCGCCGGAAGTTCCATTTAATTGGGATACATAAGGTTTGAATGATGATGAGGAGAGTGGCAAGATGGGATGCAGTCGGTTTTTGCATCTCATAAGAAACTTTTTTGGACTTTTAAAGGAGAATGAATCAACTAGGCTGCCCATGACCATCCATTATTAGATGTAGATTCTGTATAATATATGGATTGTTTCATTGCCAGTTGCAAGAGGGTATAATTGTCCTCTTTTTGGATGGTTTTATTTTCTAGTTGCAAGAGGTATTGAATTTATGTGGATGTGTTTTGGAGCGATATTCTTGGGGTAGTATGTGAGCTCCTGCTTGCTCTATTATCAATGGGTGACCTGGGTTGACAAAATTTTGAAATGTCGTTCGCAAGATCCTTTCTTCGTCAGCTTTCTTCTCAGTGACATGTCTTTTCTTTCAATAATTGGATCTCTCATTTTCCTTTTGGACTCTGGGAATATCTCTCCTATGCATCTGGAATCTGTGTCCACCAGGGTTGGGTGACCCTATACTAGCTGATTGGATCAAGATTGCATCTCTCACTTAACAAAGAGTTCAATGCTTCATTGCCTTTTTTTTTAATCACATCATTAGTTCGAATCAAACACGGGAAATGTAATGTTATATGTTGAACAAGCTAGGAAATTGATTCTTGTCCAGAGTTCAGTTTGAGTTTTGGCGAGTTTGAATCATTGTCAATTGGTTTGCATTATGCATGGAAGTCCCCTGATATTTGCATAGAGAAATCTCTTTCCTTTTTTTCCAAATGTTATCTTAAATTGTTTAGATTTATGATATCTAGCATTTCTTGTCTTTATACATTTCGCTGATACACATTGATGACAATGAAATTGAATGGGGGACCAGACATTCAGAGAGTGGGGATAGATAATATTGTTCTATTTGTAGAATTAATCTTAGCCTCACTCGATGGTTGGTATTTCATGAATTTTACAGAAAATAAATGCCATAAATAATCAGTATCAAGAACAACTAGCAGCACTTCGAGCCCGACATGCCAGCCGCAGAGATGAGTTTCTTCTCCAGGAGTCACATGCACGAAAACATCAATATCAGCAAGCTATGGTGGTGGACCGATATCCTGTGGGCCCTGTTGATCCTCATGGCTACACTGGTGGTGGTGGTGCACCCTCAGCTGAAACTCATCGACCCTTTAATACAGATAATTTTGAATCTTACAGGGATCGTGCTCGATTTCTTGGTGGTCCTAGGGATCAGGGGCTTGAGACTAGGGGTTCATTCCATGGTGGTCGTGTGTATGATACTGGAACTCGCTATTACAATTGATATTTATAGATTGGCTTTCCTTTATTTAGCTACTCCAATTTGGAAAATCTGTTTGATTGTTAGGCTGATTATACTAGCATTTTAGTGTTGGAGTCCATATTTTTTCAACCTACATATGCATGGAACTCCATACATGTTTTGTCTGTCTGATGTTACTATTATTTGGTATCATCACCTTTTAGTAACCGTTAAGTTTTGTTGTGAATTTTAATTTTGGCTTAACAGCTAGCAGCTTTGAATGAGCCAATTTGGTTGGGATTTGCTCGAGTTTTGGCTTGATAAAAGTTCATTTGAGCTCGTTGGATTATTATCTAGCTTGATTTGTAAACAATTGGCTCATCTCTTAGTAAACTTAAATTATCAAGCAAGTTCACGAGACTATTAAACAAATCCCTCTCTACATTAAAGCTCAGCCTCTTATGCACTATTCATCTACAGTGCATTTGGGATTGAGCTTAGCACCTAAAATTGTACTACTTTTGCCAAAACTTGCCAGTTTTCAGCTCAACCTCTTATGCGCTATTCATCTACAGTGCATTTGGGATTGAGTTTAGCACCTAAAACGGTACTATTTTGCCAAAATTTGCCCCTTTTTTGTTATACGCTTGGTGTCATCTGATATTAGATTCATTTTTTTAATATCAGAATACATAATAAAATATTGTGTTGTCTATAAATAGCTTTCTTTTTACCAAATTCAGTCAATACATAAAACACTATGTACTACTATCAATTGTTTTCATGTAAGTTACTGTTTTCTTATTATTTACAAAAAGATAATAATTTTGTTTACTCTACTAAATGAAATTTTTTGATTGATCTTTCATTCATTATGCAAGACTAATATCTTTCTTCCCCCTTTTATAAGGTTCCTAGATTTGACATACAAAAAACACTTGAAAATATAATCGATTGTTCACAGCGAAAATTGATGGATGTAGAAAGATATTCCTGGATGAATATTGATTAAGAAATTGGGTGAGTTCTTTTAATTGGGTGTTAATTTTATGTTTGGCAATAGAATGAACACAACTTTCTGTGTTCTTTGGGGTTGAGAGCTTAGAAGAAATGAGAGTGCACAGCAGAATATATTAGGATAATGAGAATAAGATACAATTATGACAATGGTGTGATTTAGTTTTTTTTTTTATCTATTTAAATTATCTTACAAGTTTGGTTTTTAAAATATAAAAGTATTGCTCTTCAAAATATATATATACATCAAATTATTTTATTTTTACCATTTAGCGGCCGTATTCTCTTTTTTTTTCCCACTCTTTTGAAACTTTTTTTTAAGTTTTGTGTTCGAGCCACTGCCGATCATTATTTATCGACGATAGTGATTTGTGCTTTAGTTTTCTCCTATTTTTTGTTCTAAAAAAGTTTTACGTTTAGAACATAGATTGATATCTTTATTAGTTTTCGTTTATGGTTGTTTTTATTTTCTTTCCATATAAATGCTTTTTTTTTTCTCTACATTATAGAGTTTTTAAATGTTTTTATATTAATGCGTTCTTATTTGCTGATGTCATTTCGAGATACAAAATGGATCATTATCTCCTTTGGTTGAAAGTCTTTAATATTCAAGTATGGATAACAATGTTCTATCAATAACGCTTGATAATGTGAATTTTTCCTCTATCAATATTTTGCTATTTCAACTTTTCTACGAGGTTCAGCTGTCACAAATTTTTCGAAAGATATAATGTTCGAAAATGTTATTGCAGTCAATTAATTTTTTCGCTCTATTTGAAGGACCCTGAAGATTAATTTCTTCTGACATGATCTAAATAGAAAGTTTTAATTATTTATTATTGTATTTTTTATTTCTTGTATTTATTTTTTCGCTCTATTTGAAGGACCCTAAAGATTAATTTCTTCTGCCATGATCTAAATATCTCAATTAAATAGAAAGTTTTAATTATTTATTATTATATTTTTATTTCTTGTATAAAAAATACAATGATGTACTACAATTATATTATCAATTAATGAATTCATTTTTCATTTTAAAAAATTAGCCTTTTTTTTTTCATGTTTATGTTCTTCTTTCTTATTAAAGTGATTTTATTCGATTTTTTTTTTGACAATAAGTGATTTTATTAAAAATTGAATCTTTAAAAAACTAAAAAGTTATTATTTTTTACTAAATTTTTTTAAAAAAATTCTCATATCGTTTTAATTACTATTAATATATTTCTCCTCTTGTATTACTTTTATTTTCATGTATTCTACTAATGTATTAGTACATTATTATATTTATTTAAATTATTTTGGAAAACTATTATTCATTCTAGAATCAAGTAAAAAAATTTTCAGAAAATCGTATTAACATGTAATTAAAACATTATATCAATTCTCTTTAAAAAAAAAAACATTATATCAATTTATTAAAAAAATTAAAAAAACTTAGAATCCCGAAGCACCTGGAGCTTTCTTTCTAGTGTATACTAGTAAAATGCAAACAAAAAGATATTGGTCACTTATAAGTTCCAAAGTTTGGCTATGTCTAAATGAGCTTAAATTTGAGCTTATTTCCAAGCTCAAACATATCTTTTTCAAGCCAACTAATGTTTTGGGCTTTTGGTAGTGGAATTTTGTTCTTTACAACTGGTTTGATGCCAACGGCATCATTATTTTATGCACATTTTTCACATGTTAGTGTGTTTGAGTTTCTATTTTTTTTTTTTTTTAACATAGGTGTTTGAGTTTCTATTTAAGTAGAAATTAAGTAGTAAGGTAGATGTCATAAATAAAATAGTTATATTAACTATCTATTTCATTTTAAAAGAAAAAAAAAACTATTTTTTTTAAATTCCCTTTTCATTAACAAGTGAAACCTTTATAATTAAAAAAAAAACAAGTGAAACCCAACCCAAGAGATAAAAGATAATTACAGACTATAATGCAAATATATAGCATTGTCTTTGAAAAATTTTCCCTTTTCGATTTAACCATCCGGTTTTTTAGTACCAAATTACGGGTGTCAATTATTTCGGATTCGAGCTAAGCATTCAAGCCGAGTAGAATTACTAAAGATGACAATATTTTTCCTATCCAGTTTTTAACACAGTTGTATTTCAAGAATCGAATTCGAAATAGAACAACCATGTAACAGTTGATATATTCGATGACCTTGGTGGTTTAAATTTTTTTTTTCTTTGATTAGCATTTAAAACTTATCTTAGATTAACTAGAATTATCTTATTCTAAGTTTAATGCTAATACTATCAGTATTAATGTTTTTAAAATATTATGGATATTCTATTTAATTGACATACTAATTTTAAAAATACTTTTTTCATGGATATAATAAGTTATTTTTAAATACTTTTAGTCAAATATAAAACTTAAAAATTGATTTAACGATCAATTAAAAAAATTATTGTATTCCAAAGTCCAATATTAATGCCCCAATGAAGAGGCATAGTAAAGTTGATTAGGAAATCTATGTTAAAAAAAAAAAAGTTGATTAGGAAATGGTAATTTTTGGATTAGTATTGGACACTCGATGGGATTAGGCATTACCATTTGTTTGATTCCAATCAATTAATTACTTTTAACTATATTTTATGGACAATAGATAGGTTATCCATAATTAGTAAAAAAATTCTTAAAATTCACCAAAGAAAGCACAAAAATTAATTCATTTTACGTTATTATTTACTTTCTTTATAGGAAAAAGGATGAACCTTCATTAAATAATTAACTGATACATAACTTGGACTAGAACTGAGCGCTTTCATCAAAGAAAGATTAATATTAGACAACATTTCAGTAGCACATGAACTTATGCATTTTTTAAAGAATAAAAAGGAGGGAAGCAAAGAAGAAATGGCAATCAAATTAGATGTTAGAAAAGCGTAGGAATGTGTTCGAATGGAAGTTTTTGGAATCAATCATGATTAAAATGGATTTTAATGAAGAATGGATCAAATGGGTGATGGCATGTGTCACGATGGTCACGTACTCAATCAAAATCAATGGTGGGAAATTTCGTTTTGTCCGTCCAACAAAAGGGTTTAAGACAAGGGGGTCCACTATCCCATCTCCTCTTTTTTATTTGTGCTGAAGGTTTTTCAAGTTGCATCAAGAAAGAGATACAAGAGAAGAGAATCACTTCAGTCAAGATTGGAAGACATTATCCAAGCATCTCACACGTAACGTTCGCAGACGACTCAATTTTATTCTGTGGGGCAGAAGAGAGGCAGGCTGAAGCAATTCGGATCATGCAACGGCTATAGTGGACAAACCTTGGAGAAATCAGCCATTTTCTTTTCCAAGAACACAACTAACAAGCAAAGAAATAAAATAGCAAGCCTACTGCGAATCACCAACATGGGAGGAGAAGATAAATACCTCGGTCTACTGGCAACAGTGAACCAGTCAAAAAGAAGAACGTTCGTAGAGATAAAGGATAAAATGACAAAAAGGAAAATGCATTGGTTCTCATGGTCAAGGCTTGCCAACATAAATTAGATGGAGGCTTAGGTTTTAAAGACTGGGAAGCTTTCGACCTGGCTCTTCTGGCAAAGCAAGAAGGCGCATCATTCAATATCCAGAATCTCTTTTAGCAAAACTCTTAAAAGGGAAATACTTTAAGTATGGAAACTTCCTAACGGAAAAGGAAGGAAGTAATCCATCTTGGGGTTGGCGAAGCTTGCTCAAGGGAATTATGAAAGGACTACGTTGACAAATCCACTCAGGCAGATATGTACAAGGAGCACCCATTTAGACCAGAACAGAGAGAAGGATGCCAAAGACAGCATATTTGGGTAAGTGAACTCATTGATAATCGAACCTGAAGCTGGAAAAGAAAAGTTTTTGAGAATTTTGCAAGAGAGGATGCAATCAATATCATGGGAATGCAACTGCCGAGAACTAGAAGAGAGGATAGATTGGTGTGGCACTTCACAAGCAATGGACGTTACACAGTACGCTCAAACGGTCACAGGGAATCAACGACCGGGAGAAGAACCTGATTGGAAGCAAATATGGTCCTTATTGCTCAAATGCAGGAATTCCTAGCCATTTTACAGGCTATAGATGAAGCAAAAAGAAGGAATCTACAAGAAGTCCAGATTGAAAGTGACTGTCTTGCACTGGTCAAAAAGAGAAAAAATAAATGGCGAAACAGAGTCTTTGTCAGAGATTTCAAGTGAAATGGAATTTTTCAGAAGTATGCAGTTTAACCATATTCCCAGGAACTTGAATTTACCAGCACACATTAAAGTCTTTTGTTCCAAACTGTGTGTATTAGAGTCAAATGAGGCCTCAAATTCTGATTATGAATATAACAAATATCAAAATCGAGTAAAGAAGGTTGTTCTAAAAACTAGACTCCAAAGACTTACATACAATGGGGCATCGACATTTGCAGATCTATTAACCTTTAATTAATTGTTCCAACTTAATGCACCCAAATGACTTCACATGGAAGGGTAGAAGAAACACTTATAACATTTACTTATCCAACCACTACAGTGATCTAAAATTAATTCGGATAAAAATGCTTGAAAAATTCAATTTCTTTTGAAGGCTACAAATCAGACAAAGATATTGGTCAAATAATTAATAATTGACAGTAGAAAACTCACACTATTCAAAAGGTACCATTGATTTTAATGGATTACCAAACTACTACTGTTAGGGTTGAACAATTGGTGATATTCCTCCAACAGAACCCAAAGTATTATTCATTATTAGTTTTGTAATTTTAATTAAATTACTTAATTATCTACATTAATTGTTTCACCTACATACATTCTTTGAAAAAATTAATACTATATAATCCATAATTTACTATCTAATCTCTCTAAGGGGGTGTATTCAATTAAAACTTTTAATGACTTTAAAAGTAAGGTGATATTCAATCATGACTTTTACAGACTTTATAAAAGTCATTCAAAGTCTGTAGGTATTCAATTACGACTTTTAAATACTTTTAAAAAGTCATTCAAAGTCTGTAGGTATTCAAAAAGTCATTGAATTTTACAGACAATGACTTTTTAGCTAAAAATACATATGGAAGAGTTAACAAATTCTCTCATCTTTTTACACAATATTTTTATAGACTTTCATAGACTTTTACACAATCAATCTCCAACCGACGATCGAGCTACCAAAGTTGCTTCTACTCAATCGAATTACTAATTCTATCATTTCTTTCTCTCAAACAGTGCTACTATTACCCAATACCGACCCACGCCACTAATAAAGAGATATTGTTAATAAAAAGATATTTTTAAATTATTATTTTGTTATATAATGTGTAATTTTTATTTTAATTCATATAATTTTATATACTATTTTAAGAATTAATTATTTTTATTAAATAAGAAATATAAATTTATTATTATTATTATTATTATTATTATTATGGTTTGATGATTTTGTAATTGATACCGT
>CATIWJ010231881.1:0-35920 GCA_949640765.1 Croton laevigatus | reverse complement strand
AGGAATAGGAGAACGTAAAACACACTGTTTTTGTTTCTTTATCGACATAACAATGGAAAGACTTCAATTTAGATTTGCAGTTGATTTTTGCTCTGGTTCAAGCAAATACAAGATTGAAAACTACTTTACTAAATATGTAGTATGTTTCGAAAGGCACATGACATGAAATTGGTTATGTAGGAAACATCCAATAACATAAATTTACAGAAATCTAACTTTTGTTCATCCAGCTACATCATTCTTTTTTGCGTTGTGACAGTGTATTATTTAAATTTTAATTATTATTTAATAAAAAAAATTTTCTCGGTAATGTTCTCGGCAACCAAAAAATAAGCTTCCCTTTAATTTTCTCATTAACCAAACAGACGAAGAAGGAGAAAAATTTAAAAGCTTTCCAGCATCACCATCAAATTTGGACCTCAAAACTTCTTTCACTTCTAAAATCGCAAATCTTTTTGTCAAAATTAAATCAATTAGCCAAAAACCCACTATTACAATCAATTTATGCGATTGATTAGAAGTTATGCTTAGCAATTAAAAATATTAAAAAGAAATCCCAAATTGTTAAAAGGGAAAAATTTCAATAGGATTATTGAAGTCCCAAAAGAAGAAATTGAAAGGAGAGGAAAAAGAGTACCTTTGGAATTAGAAATTAGAATTGAAAGGATCGTTAGAGCAATAAAGAAGAAGAGATGAGTTTTTTATACATGAAGAGATGAGTTGCAAAGACTATTTGGAGAAGAAGGGAAAATAATAAAATAAAGAGAGAGAAAATATGTTACCGCCTAGGAATGCGCTAAAAATGACTGAGTTAGCATGTCTAGCATAGCTTCTAGTAGAAGCCCTACCTTACACTGTGTATTTATTTTAAAGCCACATCAGCCTCACATCTTAAATAGACAATTGCATTGAAGAGCAATTTTTAATTTTTCTTTCTATTTTGCTGATATGTCATGTTCACAAGAGTATTTTCATGCTGCATTAGAGATGCTCTTAGATTTTTCGTTTATTCTGCCGTGGTTTGCTCTTCCTGCCTTCAGGAAGCTCGGTCAAGGTGTCAAATGGTTCAATTTCCAAACACTCATTATGTTGTCATTTATAGATCAATGACTGAATGACCTAAAATCCATGTTACTTTGCCTTTTGGTTCAATTGATCTGGTGGCTGTGCGTGGTCAACAAAAAAGGAGGAGTTGTAACACCCCATCACGACCTACGTATAAGACGGAATGAAATGTCACATTCTGTGATGGAGCTCTGGTTTTGTTTCTTACTTAACCATTTTAATAACCAATTTCTACAGACATTTCGCCATGGTATCCTTTGTAACTATGACTTCTCAAGTGTTGACCAATCAATTTAAACTCAAATTAAATAATTATGAATCAATCCAGTAATATATCTAACCCAATTCATAATATATCATTATATCTTTGTCCAAGTTCACGTATGCTACATGGACTCTATTGTCAATACTACAAAATAAATAGTTATACATGCCAATTCATAATATAGATATACAAGTACATGCCTTTCTAATTTCACGTCCAAAAGTCCTCCTTGGTGTGTAGTGTTAGTAGCTGCTGCTACTATTGTGATCTCGCTCCTGAACCTACGAGTTTGAAACACAAACTCGCTGAGCAACTCCGTGCTCAGTGGGTACTTAGACCAAAGTAAATAAATAAAGTAATAACATACACACATAACAATTGCAAAACATATTTCACACAAACATACATACAATTAAGTCATTTCTATTATTTAGTATCTTTCTCATCTCATAGCATTTAATTAATTGGTTTCACTCTACTGGCATGGTAGAACATCATAAGATTAGACAAGGGTTAGTAACTACGGTAGCCCTTTGTAAACTACCTTGAACTTTCATTTCGTTACTTATCATTTTACCGACTACCGCGGACTTTGTACCAGCAGGTGGACTTTGTAGCCACCAAGTAGTCATTCTCATTTCACATTTTCATTTCCACATTACAATTCATCAATCATAAGTGGTACCACATGCTAACCGTAAGGGTTCTATCCCAGCCTAGTAGAGCATATCACATATTTTTCATCATTCACATCATTTCCTCTGTTCTCAACTCATCATCCCATTATCATGCATATTTCAGTTCACAAACAGATAATTCATTATTAATTTTCAATGTTTACCATAATTTCACATTCATTTTTATCGTATCTTAATTCACTTAATTTTCTTTTTCTTTGCCTATTATTTTTTTTTTCCATTAAATGGTCAATAGGTTTTTAAGTAACATTTACTAGTCATGTTTACTGTATAATGACAATACACAAACCTTTACAAGAATTCACATTACGTAATCATTTATAAAATAAAACATTTGAAACAAGGCCAAGCAAATTTTTACATAAATAGCCCTTAGGTTCAAAAGTATATATAAATTAATTTAAGCATCCAAAAATTCTGAAATTTAATCTGAAGTTGGTTTAATATGCAAATATTATTCCCTAAAAGTTTCAGATTTTTTCTAGGCTGGCTATGTTGCCCCGCACAGCCATGTAACCAGACTGCTCCAGCTTGCGTTTTCCACTGGTTGTAGTCCTGAAAAGCACTGCTTTCTCATTCTATTTCAAATCATTCATGCACAACAATATTTTTCCCGAATACTAGGTTTATTAAAATACAACATGCCAAAAATTCAGAGATAATTTTCCTACATTTAGTTAAAAATCTTGGAAGTTAACTATTTCTGCAAAGTTTTCCACTAAAGGCAGTTTGTCGCACCCTGTAGTGTTTCAACCGTAACTTTCAAACTACAACTCTGATTTAAGTAATTGAAAATGAGTTTTAAAGCTAACAAGCAGAGCTATAAAAAGTCCTTCTATCAATCTTTCAAATTCAATCATTATCATAGGGAATAGGGGTGGGTAGAACCGAACCGTGAACCGAAACCGAACCGAATATTCGGTTCGTAAAATATGTGAATTGAATATTCTGTTCGGTTTTCAGTTCAGTTCAAAAAGTAAAAATCGATATTTTTCACGTATAAAATTCGGCTAAAACCAAAACCAAACCGAACCGAAAAATCGGTTAACCAAATTTTCGGTTCGGTTTTCGGTTTATAAATTTTTGGTCGGTTTTAAACCGAAAACCAAAATTCGATTTGGTTCACCAAACCAAACCGAATTTGCCCACCCCTAATAAGGAAGAATCATGTTAAACACAGGGCATTAGTTCTGCCTATACCACTACCTACGTCAATTTATGTCTTCTTTTAAGTAACATTTTATCTTTTAATCCTAACATGCCTATCCTTATCTATTTTCATGCCAAACATCTTGCCATATAATTATATACAACAATCAACACACAAGTCATAATTAGCAGTTTTAAGTTAATCACAAACATAGCCACAAACTTGAATAGAGTTCAAGTATTAACACACAACCAAAATTGAGTACCAAACCTTTGAATTTCACCTCTCTTTCTTGTTCTATTTCACCTCTCTTATTTGTTTCTTGCCTTCTTCTTCTTTGATTCCTTGATTTAAGCTTTCTTTGAAGATGTCTTGATCAACTTAGAAGAAAAATCTAAGGTCTTGAGGTTGAAGATAACCGATGGGGAAGAGGAGGAAAAAGATGAGAGAAACATGTAAAAATTTACTTGAAATTTCTTGATTCTTCCTTCTTCTACCCCAATATTTATCCCATCTCTCTTTCTTTTTTTATAATAATAATAATAATAACTAATCACTCTAAGCCTAATAATTTGATGTTGGCCTCACCTAATTATTGGCCCCGCATTCATTAAGTTGTTACTCCTTTATCATTAGCCCAACCAGATTTCTCAATTTAATTCCGCGTTTACTATCTAACGACAATTTTTTTTATTTACTCTCACGCGTCCATCGACCTATATCGGCGTACCAGATGATGACTCAGATCCCAAAGTCACCTACCCGGACCTTAGGGTGTCACAGGAGTTGGCGGATTTCACTTAAATAAATTTCCACCAAGTCTGTCATTTCTATTGACAGATTTTCTTTTACAATTTACACCTCCTCCACCTCCAATCTACTATGATAATTAGTTTTTAAATCTAACCTATTTTTGTAAATAGTTTGTCTTTTTTAACTTATTTTTGTCATAAATCCTTTTGTCAAATCCTCAATCAGGGAAGTCTCTCATCCTTAAAGAGCTAAAAGACATGAAACATGAACCTCGGTAGAAAGGCTTGGCGGTCATAATCAATTTGCTGCAAAAATCCTTCTCCCATGAATGCCCGGCACAAGTTGAAAACATAAGCTGCGTAATCATTTGCATTCCAAGTCTTTGTTAAAAGAAAAAAGGATTTTGCATTTCAAGTCTAATACACATGCTGAAATTAAGCTCGTTCTAAAAAAAAATTAAACCCTTTGAAAGAGCTGTTCAGAAAATTTGAATGGTTCCTGGCTGCTGTCTCTGATTTTGTTTTGTATGGCTTAAGTTTCCATTCCATGACATTCGACTAAGCAGTCTATAGCCAGCAGCTGAGGATTCTCACCAGGACCCTATAGAAAAAGAAAAAAAAAAGTTTTTCATGTGGATGTTCCGAGATTGGACTATATAATAATCTGCACATGTTCCTCTCAGAAGAAAAATAAGTTTCCATTCCCACAAATATTAGCCAGAAACGAATAAGGAAAATTTATTTTGTGAATCCAACAAATTTCTGTTGACAGACTTCAGGTTGCAATAACAAATAAAGTTAATTACAACAATATTTGATTTTGTGATGAATCCCTTGAAACTAGAATTATAGCTATTCAGTTATACTGAAAGGGAGGAGACCTTGGGCGCTATAATCTCAAGAAGACCCTTGGGATTGTCCACATGAACCCAATGCCCAGAGTTTGGGAGAATATTTCGTGAAACAATACCCTCAGAATCACTCCCTTTCTTATTGTCAATTCTTTCAAGTCGCTCAAGTGTGTCTCGGTCCCAACGGTCACTCTTCTCTGCAACCACAACATCTATCTCCATTCCTTTTGGTGGCTGCTCCAACAAAGACCAATATGATGTCTCCCTGTAGAATTCAGCAATGTTTGAC
This sequence comes from Croton laevigatus, assembly GCA_949640765.1. Taxonomy (NCBI): domain Eukaryota; kingdom Viridiplantae; phylum Streptophyta; class Magnoliopsida; order Malpighiales; family Euphorbiaceae; genus Croton; species Croton laevigatus. The sequence continues at coordinate 30,850 of CATIWJ010231881.1, read as the reverse complement.
TAAAAGGAAGAAAATAGACAGAAAGCAAGAAACATAAAATAGAACTTAATAGGACCATAGTCTAGTCGTATCGTTTATCATGCATAAAAAGCCATCTGAATCTGATTTATGAGGAACAAAGACTCACCTGTAAGAATTGAACATCTGTATAGCACCATCAAGATTAAAAGCCCATGTCTCCTTCTCTCCAGATTTCTTAAGATTGCTACCAATCCATTCAGATAATGACTTTGAGAACCCAAGTTCAATCATGTGGTTCACAAGCCACCTGAAAATAGAAATAACCCATTCAAAATAAATTTTTAAAGGTGGATCATCCAACTGAAATTCTATCAAGGTTGGTAAATCAAGCATGCAAAAACAATTGACGTTTCGCTACCCAACCCTTACTTCAGCAAACAAAACCTGGTTCAATCAACTTGCAGTGGTAAACTCTTAGATCTATTTTCACATCCTTGAGCGATTGAAAACTGACCTTCATGTCATCAAGATCAAACAACAACAATACAAGGCAGGAGTTCTGCACTCACTGCAAATTTTAAATCATTTTATACCCAAAAAAAGGGAAGAATTAATTATTGGCTCCAGGTTAATTGGCGAAGTAAGATATTAGGGCTCAAACTGTGTTTCAATTTAGAGACCAACTAATTAGTTTGCCCACGATTTACTGCAGTAAACATTGCCAGTATTTTAAAATATTAAGAAAATGGGAGATAATACTTAACAATAATGTAATATCTTTAATAGGGAAAAAATAAAGACACGCCAACCCAAACTAATGCAATGCAATACAAAAAATGTCATTTTCAAAATCAAAATTTCTAAGTGGAATTAATATAATAAAAGTACTTAAATTTAAAAAAAAAAAAAAAGTGATACCATAATGGGGGAAAAATGAAATTCAGACAATTGTAAAAATCTTGTCAAGAAAGCTAGCAATGTATGTAGAAGTTTAATCAGTTTGTATGTAAGCTATTGTTAGTGAAAGCAAATAGTAAAAGAAACAGAACAATGGTTGCATGAAACTACAACACACTATGAGATACCATGTAGTATACCAATTAATAAAATTTGAACCTTCAATCAGCCTTACTACTACCGTGCATATAATGTTGAAGCACTTTATTTTTGGATAAAGATGCCATAATGCTGCATTTCTTAAACGAACTTTATTAATGTGATATATCAATCTCTCATATACATTGTGCTTTGATAAGCTGAACCAAAATCAGCTGTTCAAAATTCCTTTGTACAAGTTGAAACAATATTTATCTTCATGACGTCAAGTACAATTACGCAATCCCCATGAATAAAATATATTCTCCACCCAAAGGGAAAAAAAATCATACATGAATAAGAGGACTTTACTACTATTTTTCTTATTCTCGATCCAAATGAATCAAAACCTTTATCGTTCTTCATTTCTTTAATTGGCTCAGCTACGCTCAAGTGCCTTACCGATAATTCATTTTCATGTGCACAATAGGATCATTGTGTAAGATCTGCCTTAGCTAGGTCCAAATGGCTTATCAACAATTCTTTTTCTTGTGTGTAATAGGGTCATTATATAAATATTTGGTATATTAAGTGTTATTCATCTCCAATATTTCCTCTTGATGAACGCATATCAGATAACAAACAAAGCCACAAAATAATTAAATATTGGATTGGTACATTTCTACCATCACACATTCTTGTAAAATGTTGTCTTATTTTAACCTTGTAATTGAATAATCTACTTTATCTTCTCTCAGCAATTCAAACCATGTTCAATTTGGTCATTATTTATTAATTTATTATAAAACATCCAAAATTCTAAGGTAGAAAGTTACTAAGTTAGCAAAGCAAAAAAGATAATAAAATACTAATAAAAGAAGCTTACCTGGTGGAAAAATTTTCAGTTTAGATTAGGACTTATTTTAACTCTTGTATATAGGATAGCAACAAGCTATTGTATTGAGTTCTGTTTTCATATATTTCATTATAACCATTCAGAATTTAAAATTCTTAAGTTTTCGCCTTGAAGCCTATCATCATTCCACTAGTATCACTCTATTTTAGCCCTAGTTGTCAAGAACTATTTGGCCTAAACCTTTATGCTATGTCACAAACCTTTTCTAAAGACTTTCATAACTCAGTCATTTCTATTGCTCTCATAATAAATTCATCATTTTTCTCTCTCTCTCTCTCTCTCTCTCTTTTGAATTACAATATCTCCAGCTAATACACAACATCTACTATGGTCCAAACTTATAAGCAATCTAAAACTTGTTTTAATGGAAGTTCTCTACTTAATCAGTTTGGCTCTTTGTCAAATATATCCTCTGAAAGAATAATCAACAAAACATGTATTTCCTATTTGATCATCAATTCCATCTCCATGACAATAGATACGATCAAAAAATATTCTAAGGAAAAGAAAAGAAACTATATGCCAATGGCTGAGAAAGAAAAGAAAAGAAACTATATGCCATTTTGAGCTTCTTCCATTCTTTGCTCTGTTATTTCTTTCTTTCTTTTCTATTAGAGAATAGAAAAGAAAGCAGATGTTTTATATTAGAAGAGAAACTCAAAAATGGCAACATTTAATACAAAACTTTGTCGTTTCGAATGTGAGAGGGTGGTGATCAGTACTCACCACCCCTCTTAGTGTCTTATATATTTATGAGGAATCTCTCACCTCTCTTCGCTTCAGATTTTCCAATTTCCACTATATTTGAAATAAATGATATACAAGAAATCATTTCAAATAAGAGACACTGACAACCAATACAATGCCTAACATAACTATAATAACATCAGCACTCAGACCAAAGCCACACAATAACAAGCAACTGCATTCACCATGCAAGTAATCATAAAAATACAGCTTATCATTTTGTAAGTCAAGAAGATTACTTTCGTGAAGGAAGGGAAGAAGGTAAACTTTGCAAGGTCTTTAAGACTTTCTCTACTTCTCCATCACTGTTTTCGGAGCTTACTTCTCCAGGGACAGAATCCAAAACCCATAGCTGTTCTGCATCGGGAAGTAAAATATGAAAGCACAGAAATTTCTTAGGTTCATATGAAGCACTTATTATCGTTCAAAAAGAAAAGGATACCATATAGAGGTTCAGCATAATCCCAGGCAAGCACAAGAAAAAATAACAGCTAATTGAAATATCTCGTTATGGGTTTGAATATATAGAAAAATGAGCTTCAAAATAATCCCATTCTAAACACGAAACTTGAGGTGCTCAATGTACTAATAATTCTAACATACAAAATAAGAGTTAATGCTGAAAAACCAGGATATAGTGGATCATTATTTATTTTATAGCAATTGATGTTAACTAAATGAAGATACCTGTTTAGGCAATGAAATAGAATCCCCGTAATCACCACAAGCACAGCTCTGTGCAAATTGGAGAGCGACCTTCCCACCCAAGGAGTGGCCCATTACGACATCAGGCCAATCCCAACCTTGATGTTTAACTAAATTAGCCAAATCTTTGGCCGCATTAAACATATCATGTGGCGGATCAAAACCTTCAATATCAGCTGATTTACCATGATTCCTCAAATCCACAAGCACCATCCTCCACTCTGTACAATTAAAAACAGAAATCAAGCAAAATTCGCTTACTTCAGAAACGGAAAAAGAGAGGGAAGAGCGTACCAGAAGAAGAGGAATCGGAATTGGAGAGAAAGGAAGCGAGATTGCGAGAGAAGGAACGCCAGTTGCGGCCAGATCCTAAGAGGCCATGAAGAACAAAAGCCGTTGAAGTGTAAGGTTTGTCGGACGCAGATCGAATTTCTTCGAAAGCTAGGGTTTGGAGCAACCGTGTCGTTGTGTAAATGAATGATGGAGTCTGCCGCTGGAGGAACGGAGTCAGGAGTTTCAAACCGGTTTTGCTTTTAAGAGTTGCCATTATCAGATGCAGACGACTTCATGGCTGAGTGAGCTCCTTCCTTCCTTAAAATTTAAAGAACAGAAAACTCATATTACGACGTCGTGTGCATTTTTAATTCCTCTCACCTCATGTTTTTCAATATCACCCCCAACTTTTCATGTCTTACCCATATCACCCAAAATGATTTTTGCTTTTGAGAAAAAAAACCTAAAATGAATTGATTTATATTGTCAAAACACCCTAAACTTAACATAAGTGACCAATTAAGCCTTGGGTTTAATTTTTAGGTCCTAACGACCTAGTCCTATTACAAAAATCCGTGCCAGCCAACTGACACTTTTTATCGACTCTGTTGAAGGAATGGCCAATAGGGTGGGTCCGGGTAATTTTTGCCAAACTCGCATTTGCATTGTAGAGCTATCGATTCGATTTCGATTTCTTTTCGTCAAGTTTTAGGGTAGATCAGGATTTCATGCGGATTTTTTCTTTTTTCTTTTTCTTTTTCAGATTTTTATATTAAATTTTTTATATTAATTTTTAAATATAAATATACAAAATTTTCATTAGAAATGCAATTATATAATACAAATGTAATTTAAATATGGAAAATACTTAACTAGACCATGATGAGTATCACTCGTGAACCAAGCGAATAAAAATAAAAAATTCTACTTTATCATTTTTCTTTTCTAATGAAAGTCATTAATATCATCCTTATAATTAAAAATTACCTTTGCCTTTTTATACTATTGGCTTAATGATAGAATTTCCCTTTAAATATATTATTTAACATTATATATTTATTTTTTATGATATAAATTTGAAATTATAATATTTATATAAGAAATAATAGTGTTCAGTTTGATTCAGGTGGTTCGGTATTTCAAACACAACATCTACATCCATCCCACACAATATTCGGTTTGGTTCGGTTCAATTCAGGATGATTGAGTATTTCAAGCACAATATCCATTCCACACAGTGTTCTGTTTGGGACCAGAAGATTTCGATTCAGATAGTTCGGTGTCCGTGGGGACAAACTAAATCGTCATCCCTACTCTGTTGTAAAAGTGGGAACAAAAAAAACAAAAAAAAAATTATTTTAGCTAAAATTCCACTTGGATCCTTATATTTTTACAATTAGCACTTACATTTATATCTTTTATACTAATTATTTTTCAGTCTCCAAGTATGGTTTCGTTAAACACTTTATATTCATTCAATAACTATGATAATAACAAATATTTTGATTAATATAATTCTTAACCACGAATAAATTTACTAAATTTTCATACACCCGTCACTTAATGTTTTATATGTTTATTTTTTTATAAAGTTGTAATTGATTTTATTTTTATCTTTAAATTAGTAATACGAAAATATATATTTAAAATAATAATAATAAAATAAATTAATTAATCACAGTATTAATGGTATAAATTTCCACAAGCCATGCGAGCTGTGAGAATTTCTTACCAATCTCTACACAATTTTTATGGGTTTTTGCTATTCTCACAAGGATAGTGATAAATTCTGCCTAATTTATTCGCTAGTTTATGTATTGTGGAATTCTCCATGTAGGTTGTGAAAAATTTCTATTTCACCTCTATACTATTTTCCACGGGTTATAAATATTCTCACAGGTTAGAATTTGAATTTACTTCAGTTCAATAATTATTAATTTTCAATTTATTAATAACATTTTCAATTGTACGTCTTATCCTATTACTCTTATAAATAGATTTTTTATGCTACAGTGTGAATTCATCCTATTTTTCTGTTTTGTTTATCGTCACCTATTTTTTTTCATCATTCTTAATTCTAAATCTTTTATTTTTTTTAATTCTAATATATTCTTTAATGATGAGATGAAATCCGTGGAAAAAGAATGCATTTGATTATTCCTTAACCCATTTAGCATGCATATAAGTTAAGATGTTAGCATCACGTCGAGCATGAAAAAAAAAACACAAGAATTAACGACCCAACTAAAACTAACAATATCAAAGCCCCCCCCCCCCCCCAAAAAAAAAAAAACAAAACAAAAAAAAAAGAAGACATATATGCACTACACCCTTTACCAACCTCTTGTATAGTCATGAGAGAATTTGACTCAATAATTATGTTTATGTTGCGTTGAAACACAGCAAGATCTATACCAATTTTAATAGCAAGGTGTTCCGCGTGCAATATAGGGCTTGCATAGGAAATCTTACTAGCGGCTGAGTCTTCGACATGACCATAGGAATCCCTCGCAATGGCAACTACAACAGCACCTTGTGACCAATGATCCCAAGCAACATCAATATTGTTTTTTGGTTTTGGCAGCGGGTGGTGGCACCTAAATATTAATATGTGCTATTTTTCTAAATATCAAATATATGTGTTATTTAATTTAAACTAAATTTTATATTGTGCTATTTACTATAATAATCCAATATCAAAATATTTGGATGTCTGATTGTTTTTTAAAAGATCAGTGTTCATAGAAAATACTATTTCCATTCCCAGACTTCATATGCTTACTCTTCAACCTAAAAGGATCCGTGTAACTATCCCTAATTTGAATCCTATAAGATATATTATTAACAATAACAAATATTTAGGAAACTTACATCTAAATAAATTAAATGATTAAGGATTTAAAATATAGCACATACTGAGGAATAATTCTCATTACTTCATTTGTCATTTTCAAATGAAAACAGCAAGTATTAAGTGCCTACTTGATCAAATTAAAAGAACCCAAGTATATTTAAGAGGAAAACACTATGATCTTTTGCAATCACAGACAGTGACCAACGCATGATAAAGGGTGGGAGGGGCTGCGTTAAATGAATGAATTATAACTATTTATAAATTTAAAAAAAAAAACATAAAACATAAAGAAAATTAAAAAAATTTGAAAAATTGGAGGGACTAGAAGCCTTCCCAAATAGGCCTAGGTTCGTCCCTAACCACATACGACGAGTCTTGTAGTGCCCTTAGCTTCACGGTTTGTTGGTTGGAGGAGAAAAAATTCACAGGTCAAAAATCGAATCATGCAACCCAAAAACTCCAAGTACAAAAATCAAGGTTTTTTTTATGATCGACTAGAGAGTGTGAAGGAATATTATGAATCTTCTCGACGAGCTCTTCCTTCTGGTGAAAACGGTCGATCATTTTGAAGGCATTTTCCGGTGCAGGGTATCTATGAAAGCCGAATTGTTTATTTCTTTTTTTTTTTACCAAACGGTGCATGATCCGTGAAAAATGAGACTTTAGTTTGAATCCTTGTAAAAAGAAGGTTTTAATGGACCTTGTGTCCTTCATTCATAGTTGGAAATTGAAGATGGGATTTTTTTGGTGGAAATTACATTTTGTAATCTGACTAGAGGAGGATGGGAAAGTTCCAATTTGATCCTTAAAAATTTACATCTATTATATCCTCCAATTTCGTTCTCATTAAGCATCAAAAAATATCAATTTTTACAAGTTCAAGGAGCTAACTGGTGTCTTGTAAACTTTAGGAAGCCAACTAATTTTTTAGCCAAACTTCAAAGGCAAATTATGTAATGTGCCATCGATTAACTGTCTTTTTAACTTTGTCTGGATACATATATATATATCTAAAATGTGAAGCATGGATTGAGAGTTTTGGAATTTTTTTGGAACAAATTTAAGTTTAAGCATTGAATTGAAAGTATTCTTATGAGTACTTTTGGTGAAATTTACCCAATTGATATTGAGGCTTAGAAAAATTGACACTTCATATGATGTCATTTTTTCAACTCAATATATCTGATCCAATCTCAGACCCCTTATTAAAACCAAAATTAAAGTTTTGGACTTTTTTTGTTTTTAACGCGTTAAAGAATGGGGTTATAATATAAATAGCCTGTTAAATTTTATCACATTCTATACAATTGTCATATTTTTCAAAAATAATTTTTTAATTATAAACAAAAACATAAATGGTCTATAAACATATTAAAAACAACAATTTATAAACAAAACAAATATAATCTTTTAAGAGTTAAAATACTATGATTCTTTTGATAAATATAATTAGGCACTTAAAAATTTGGCTTTAATATTATCCTTAAAGAATTGGCACTGGATGGATACTAATCTCAAAGGTTGGGTACCGCCAGTAAAATTTCCGCCTAAAATACAAAATATTGGGTTCAAGTATTTCAATTATCAAATGAACAAATATAATGCTGTTGGTCCAAATGGCAATAAGGCGTAGGGTGATTTTTTATTTTAATTTTTGAAAACACGTGCTGGGTGATAGAAACTCGGAAGGTAAGATAATGTTTCTCTTTTAACTGTTTATACAATTACTCAGAAAAGCCACAGGTTAATGTTTCCCAGGTATATTATTGCCTATATTTTTATGCATTAACATGAATGTCCTTGATTTCATTATACAAGTTTGTAATTTGATTACAATAACATACAAATTTACTTATTTAATCAGACAATCAAACCAAAAAATGAATGGCTCTTGATCATCCTCCTTAATCAAATGGATCAATTCGTGGGTCATGCTCACTTGCCATCAACACCCCGGTGCAAAGGCATGTTGGACACATCACCTGAGGCATCAGTTAACACTTTCAAGAACTAATAAAACAATAGACATCATCAGCATCATCATAGTTAAAAGAAAAGCTTAATTTTCTTCTAAGAATATGTACGCATTGCCAGATTAATGAGAATTGAGTATATGGCAGAAACCATGACCAAAGATACAATAACAATCACACATCATTTTGTCAAAACATTATATACAAATGAGGACAATTTCTCTACACTTCACCTAATTTACTTCCACCAGCCGGCACTACATTGTGACCATAAGATCAATGCCAGAATTCTATGGATTCTAACTTCTACCGCTGACCATGATGTGTGACCCCAAAACACATTGCTTGTCATGTAATAGCATAATGCTAGAACATCCCAGAACATATAAACAAATTTACAACTTGAAACAACCATTCATATTTCAGGAATAAGCAAATTTTTATGTCAGATTTTTTTTTTTACCTTTCCTGCACCTGAACAGTTTTTACACCTTTGAGTTGTTGGCACACGTAATGGACGATCAGAAGCATTTGATAATGAGATGGGATCAATGCTCAAGCTAACACCACTTGCTGAGCAACGTGCACAGGCCAGATATCCTGATCAGGAAAACATGCCAACAGAAAATTATAACTTTAAAACTTGAAGGAAAAACAAAAAAAAGGCTTTCTTGCTTGTTGCTTTCTATGCCAGTAAGAGAGAAAAAGGACAACGATTCAATAGCCCAGAGTCATTTGATGTATACCAGTTCCATCACAATACTTGCATCTCTTCTTCTCTTGTTGCTCAACATTGTTAGCTTCAATTAACATTAATGCTGAAATGACTCCCACTGCCCCTCCTGAGAAGGATGCCACAATGGGGTCAACCTGACTGAATTCAGAAATCAGCAAAATCGTTAGTTCAATTCAGGTTCAAAGCATACATGTAGCGAATCGATCCCCAATGATTTGGATGCTTGAGAAAAATGGAAATGCTACCTCAATTGCAATGGCAAATGCATATTACGTATGAAATCTTCATATGAAGTACCTCCTAAACCAAGTTTCAGTTCCAGCTGCAATGTACAAAATACAAATCAACACATAAATGAACTTGTTGACAATTCAAAGAATTTGAAAATTTTGGCTCTACAACTAATCATCACTCTTAACAATGATCAATTAATTAAAGCATCATTAACTAACATATCTGAGCATCACTTATCCCACTTGTAGATGGTTTAGTAAGAACAAATTGAGAAAAACATTCCTATTACAACTGACCTTTCACACAGGTATGGTGGCCTAACAACTATTATCATTCTTTTATATTCTCGCCCTTCTTAGCTTTGTATCAATGCTTTATTTAGCAACAGAGAACATAATTTCTTAACGTAAGATCCTTTGTTTATCCTCTTGCTTCTCTTGAAAATTGCCAAATTTTTAAACCCATTACTCCAGATTTTTAAGCCCTTTGTTTGCATTTGAATATAATTTTTAAGACGCTAAATAGAAACTTAAGATTTCTCATCACATTAAATGACTTTTCCATCCCTGTTGAACTCATTAACTTCATCCAATATGGTGAGAAATTCACTCCAAGAGATTTGAAATTGCCATGAGCTTAGCACAAAATTTCAATTCTTAAAAGGAGATATTGTGCAAAACTCCACATAAGAAGATAATCTTTCACATCCAAGCAGTATGAAAAAACATGATTCTTCATCAGAACTAACCACCACAAAAATGGTTGAGCGGTACCAGACTGATGAATCGTTAACCCAAAATAGAACTTATGACATGTGGATGGAATCACAGTTCAATGAATTGGAAACACTTCTAAAAATCATGTTATGTGTCTTAATTTAAGGCCATGAACAAAAGTGATGCACAAGACAAACTCACTCCCGTTCCCACTTTCCATGTTTCACCAGTTATACTGTGAACACACTTCTCCTCTTCCAAGTAGTTGACAAGGACCAAAAGGTCATCTTCAAATAGAAACTTGCCCCCACATTTGCCAAAGCAAAACAGGAAACACAGAGAAGACACATACCTCAGAGTATGTAGAATTGAACCAAATAACCTTTACAGTACAGGTACTAGAGCATCCATTATTCAAAACAAAACATTCAAGCAAAACTAAATAAGTATATAGCAAAACAGCTAAATAAAGCATGAAATAAATAAGAAAGAACTCACCGTTGGAGCAATCAGTCCACCAAATACGATAATCCCAGATATGACAGTTAAACTAGTCATGAAAAGCTGCTTCAATGTTTTTGGTGTCTACTTGAAAAGAAAAATTGCATGTAATCAGTCAAAATTAACCTACAAACTTTATTCAAAACAGGCACAAAACATCTTATTTCAAGGTACTGATTATTTTGAATAAAACTTGTAAAATGCAATAAAATCTAGAACTTTCAAACATACCATATGAGGAAGAAAAGGAATGGACGATGGAATCTCAGGCATCTCATATGACTCTTCTTCTTCTTCTCGACCTTTCTCGTTAATAACTTTCACACTCTTTATGCGCTGTTGTACCCGCAATCTCCTCACCTGATTAAAAACATTGAAATAAAGCACAAGAAAATTCATTTTCATGAGAAATGAGCAACAGAAACTTGTAAGTTAAAACATTCATAACTGGAAATACTGCAAACCAACCTCTTCCATGAGCAAAAAGATCTTATTTCGTCTACTACTTATATTATCCTGAATTTCCTGAAGTTGCATCTGAACAAAATCCTGTAGAGTCTCCGGTCCTTCTATGATGCAAAAATTACTAAAAAGAAAATTTAAAATCAATCTTCCTCAAATTAAATGCAATGGGGAACAAGAAAAAAAAAGGCATATTAATAATAATGAAGTTTAACCTGGAAAAGCCATCGCCAGAGGAAGGAACCGAATCGGAGGAGTTGATCGGAGAAGAGCAGCTGATTCGACGACGACGGGAGCATCGTTTGGATAACAAGAGGAGGCGATCAGGAGTAGCGAGTTTGAAATTTGAGGGTTCAGAAGTACAGAAGTGATTTTGATTAGGCGAAAGACGGTGATGATGATGAGAGTAAAGAGAGAAAGTAGGCATTGCTCTGGTTAGCTCATTCAACGAAGAAGTCGAAGAAGATAAGAAGGGTTTAGAAAGAGAATCTGAAGACAGTAGAAGAATCTTCAAAGAACTGTAAAGACAAACACGTGACCTTCTTCTACCAGCCGTTTCAGTTGCATTAATACCTAAATTTTGAGAAGACTTCAACCTATATTTTAATCTTTTACGTTAAAAGGCTAAAACATCCATTTGGCCTTGAATTTGGGACTTTTTGGCTTTCAGCATAAAACGAGTTTTTTACAATTTCACCCTTAATTTGATAGTAAATTACCAATTTTATTTAAAATTTAGGACCCGATTGCATCTGATTTGAAATTATTATACCTATTTCAAATTTGCATAGTCAATACAATTATTTCAAGAATTTTAGTGATTGTTTTTGTAATTTTAAATATGTCCAACAAATTTTAAATCTGATGCAATTAAAAGTGAAATTGAAACTTGTTGTCAAATTAAATGTGAAACTACAATAAAATTTATTTTGGGGTGAAAATAAAAAAAGTCGCAAAGTTCAAAGTGAAAACAATATTTATACCTACATCAAAATGCTTAATTTAGGGGAAAATACACTTGAGTCCTTATATTTTTACATAATTAAAGCTTATATTACTATCTTTTATATTAATCATTTTCGGATTCCTACCTTATAGTTCCATTAAACGTTTTAGTCCTTACATCCAAAAAAACTCACGTTTTTGTTGCTCAGTATGATAGGGCAGCCTGTCGTTTGGTGTATGACGATGCGGCCTACGCCTGGTTGTGTCATTTTGTGTTGATTTTCAGCAGCCGATTTTTAGAATTTTTGGTTTTTGTAGGTTTTTCACTTTTCCTTTTGATTTTTTCATGTAAAATGTTTAATTCATGTTTGGGTCATAGGATTGTATTTTATTTGATTATTTAGAATTATTTCAAATTAATTGAGTATTTTTGTTGAAAAAATAAAATTAACGTTTCAATGTTAGATTGGGGGTTTATGATGTTATTTATTGAGTTATGATTCTTGTTGTGTTTATGAAATTATTGTTAAATGTTAAGAGGTTATGATTCTATTGATTAAGTTGGGTGCTTGGTGATTTTAATGTAATTGTGAATTTAATTTTCTTAGAATTTCTTTACTAGTAAAATCAATGCTGTAGTTTTAGAGAATTTTAATAAAATATAAAAAAATTCTAAATGTGTAATTTGGATATGCTGTTCTTATGAAAGTGTAGAGAAGATTCTGGATAAGAACAAAACCTTGTCATGGCAATATTATCAGCCCCCATTCCAAAGTGGGTTGATGTTATCAAAGAAGAAAATTGTTCTAATCCAGATTTACAAAAATTAGTTGGCCAGATTCTGGATGGAGAAGCTTTAGGACCATGGGAGTACAAAGATGGGATTCTTTATTTCAAAGGAAGAATCTATTTAGCTAAAAATTCACCTTTGATTATAGATATTATCAGTCAATTCCACAACAGCACGCATGAAGGGTTCTTAAAAACCATTCAAAGGGTTCGCTCTACCTTTTATTGGAAGGGACTGAAAGTGAGGGTTCGTGAATTTATCAGAGAATGTGATAAATGCCAACAAAATAAGGCAGAGCAAACTTCTCCAGCTGGGCTTCTTCAACCTTTACCTATTCCAGAAAAAGTAGGGGAAGAAATCTCCATGGATTTTATTGACGGTTTGCGAAATTCAAGAGGTACAGCGAAAGTAGCAGCTATTGAACAAGAATTATTGGAGCGAGACTCCATGATTAAGCAGATTAAAGAGGAAATTCAACAAGCTCGGAGGAGGATGAAGCGCATTATGATTCAAAGCATCAGGAAAGAGAATTTGAAAGTTACAACTTTATAGGCAAAATTCGGTTTCATCACGCAAAAATATGAAGTTGTCACCTAAGTATTATGGGCCGTATTGCAGAGAATTGGAGTTGCCGAAGAAGTCTCGTATCCATCATCCTGTATTACCCAAAAAAAAAAAAAAAGGTATGTCGGAACTGGAGTTTTAGTAGTCTGGGTTGCCTTTTAGAGATGTAGAATCTGGTGTGGTGACTCTTGAACCGGAAGCAATTTTAGATACAAGAGAGAGAACAGCACCACACACCAACCATTTCAACAATCATTCGCTATAAAACTGATTCCAATCTGTTAGCAAAGGAATTGAAACGACAACCAATTGAGCACGCTTCAGCCAATAAGAACACAAATCACAAGACAAGATTCAAAATAAACGCTTCAGCAATCAGAATATTGCAGTCCTTCCCCAAGTGTTACATGCAGGCAAGCAACTTGAATACTTCCAAGCACAGATAATCAGTAAAGACTAGATAAGCATTCAATTTAACCTTCAGCTTCTCAAGTACAGAACATCCCATTGCCATACACCAAAAATGAACTGTCTATAAACATTAAATTCAAATATTATATAATTCTTCTGGTACTGCTGATTATTTCCCAAGCATTAGAACATTAACCCTTGAAATGAAAGTCGATATATTATACCTTAATAATCCTACCATTCTAACAATGTAATTTCTGATACAAATGGCTATTCTTAACAATGTAAATTTTGAGACAAACAGGATTGGCAAGCTGATAAGCAAGCAATAGTAAACGCCCTATTTAATTTTATCTAATTATGCATGAACCGAACAAACCCAATAAAACTAACCTATCAATGTAAATTTTCAGATTAGAGGGTCAATGCTCAGTTGCATGGCCTTTCACAATCTACCACAAAAGACCTAAGAAAACAAGTAAATGTAATATTTCGTTACCAAGAAATGAATAAATCCTCAACATAGATCTTTTTCCTTTTTGAGAAGGCTGAACAGTCAACATAGGTCTCTAGGTATACAACTTAATGCATCACAGAATAAAGCAAACAAAAAAAAGAAACAAAAACAAACATTAAGAGGGATAGAGTTCTACTAGCATCTGTCCTAAGATTATTGTTGCTCACTCCTCATCCTCTTCATCTCCATCACCAGAAGCCTTCTTGCTAGCGGCCCTCTGGTTCCTTCTCTTCACTCTTCCAGGGCGACCACCACCGAATGGACTTGTCAATGAGAAGTCAATGTGTTTTTGTGAATCAACCCTCACCATAAAAGATGGCACATTAACCACCTGCCTTCCAACCCTGCCCGCCAAAATTAAAATACAGTGTTCAGCATATTACATAACCCAACACGTTAGATTCCTGAAAAAGTTTTTGAAATCTGTTCACAAGATAATTTTTCAAAACTTAGTTAAAACATTAGCACTTCAAGGAAGAGTCAGTTGAAAACTCAAAAAACAATACTGAAATCACAGGCACCAATTTTACCAAACCTTCATTAAGGTCAAGACAATATTTTCCAGTCACACACACATCAACTTATAATATAGTATGAATTTCCAGATGTTCCCAGCTTCTTTCTGTTTTTTATAATTACTGTTGAATTTTAATTGCAATAAACACCCGACCAAAGATTGAAGTGCATAAATTGACTCAGCAAGGAACATCAAGCTAACTAGAACTTTCATAAGCATTTCAAAACAATTGCCAGAAGATACAACATACAAAAAACAACCTCATTATCCTCACACAGATTGCACAGCAACAACTCAATAGCTACCTACTTCATATGGCATGTTCCCATTCTATTCACTGCACCTTACAATTTCCAACATGAAACAGAAACAGAAGCCATCGGCAAACCTTAGCCACATTCAAACAGGAATGTAACCTTACTGCAATTTCAAACATATTTATATATAGTTGACCGACACTACAAAATCACATTCATAAAAACATCTGTTTTTTGACATTTTAGTCCACAACTAAATCAATGCCTGGTAAACAAAAGTTCTGCTGAAAAAGTCTCATCTTGAAGCTTTATAACTAATAGAATAACAGGAAATTTTAACATTGAAAAGAAAATATGAATAATGGCTAAAAACTAAAGACATAATTATAACACAATAATTACGTGTAAAACAAACAAGGGAAAATCTTATGTCATAAGGCTCACCTGATATGCCTCTGCCTAATAAGCACTCGAGCATGGTGGATAGACTTAGCCATACCAGACTTGAACACAAGTGTCTGAAGGCGGCGCTCAAGGAAGTTCTCCACAGTCAAGGCCAACACGTAATCAAGCTTGTTTTGACTCTCATCCAACAGACCATATCTGTTCATCCTACGGAGAAGGGCATCACCCTCAAAGATCCGGCGTGGGTTCTTCTCATCAAGGGTCAAAAGCATTCTAGCAGCATTACGGATACGGCTCAATGCATACTGAACCCTCCACAGCTCTCTCTTGCACCTCAAACCATACTCACCAACCAACTTCAGCTCTGCATCCAATCGCTCCTTCTCATAAGGACGACGGGGCTTCTTAAATGTCTTCCCATCTAAATTAATTGACAATTGAAGTGCAAATCACAAAATTAGTCCTCAAACAAACAAACAAATATGAACACATAAGACCAACGGAAGCAAATAAAAAATATCAAATCTGCATCAATTACCAGTTGAACGTTTTATATCATTAGACCAAAAATCTCCTAAGACCAAATATACAGCTTTACAACCGAATACCTTTTTCACTATCACGCAATTTTTCAACAGCACAACACAAGATCAAAATATTTTCTCAAACAAAACGGTACAATGACAAACGATGCAGGTATGTACGGATCATAAAGGAAATAGAAAAACACAATCTAACAGAAAAGAAACAGATCGAGTACATGATTTCCCAGACCATACCAATACTTACAACAGCAAAACAAAAATAATCACAAAGAAGTACAGACGAAAAGAAACTTACAGTTGCGATAGAAGGAGACGTGCACCATGGCTGGCCGTTTCCGTTTCTCTCACAGTTACAGAGTCTCCCTAGCTTTCTGTCCGCGCTCTTAAAATGCGCTTTTACAAACCCTAAAACCCTATTCTTTTCTAGTTTCCGGATAAGCTTGTTGCCAAACGCATTCATTTTTTAAGATTCTTAGGGCTTCGTTCATGACCCAGTCCACTAACCTTTTCAATAGTTCTTAAGTTTGGGCTTTTGATAAGATTACCATCGGATCCCAATTTTTTTTAAAACAGTATAGTAGTTATATAAAATCTATATAATAATTATTATATAATAATACAG
Organism: Croton laevigatus; assembly: GCA_949640765.1. Lineage (NCBI taxonomy): Eukaryota > Viridiplantae > Streptophyta > Magnoliopsida > Malpighiales > Euphorbiaceae > Croton > Croton laevigatus. The sequence goes on along the minus strand of CATIWJ010231881.1, from coordinate 14,164 downwards.
TAATTGTATAACAATTATATAATAAGTCTAATTTTTTTATGTTTGTATAAAAGTAGTACAATAATTGTATAAAAAGTATACGATAGTTGTATGTGTCTTTTTTTTTTATTTTTTTGATTAAATAAATTAACTAAATGTTCATTTTTCCTTTAAATTATCATTTTTAATATTTTTTTGGACAATGAAACTCTTTTCCTAATTATTTTAATAGTTAAAATCATTTCCCCTAAGACCCCTACCAACTTCCCATGTACTAACATAATATGCAAGTTCTATTTGATTTTTTTTTTTCATTTTTGACAAATTGTAGTAGATGATACAAAAATAAAGTTTGGTTTTAAGTTCTTTTATGCTTTTATTAGTTTTATAATATTTTTTATTATTTTTTTACCTTATTGTCCTTACTTAATATATTAACGTTTTTATTTTTCTAAATCAGCTGCTGGTATATAAATTTATTTCCTTAAGTGCCTCTTGCCTCAGCACCACCGGTCGTCTGCAACTGAAAAATAAATTTATTTCCTTCCACTCATCAAATCATCAATCCCTGGCCGCCATAAAATAAATTTATTTCCTTCCACTTCTTGCCACAATTGTTACTAGAAAATAAATTTATTTCCTTTTAGTTTCTTCCACTGCCAACCACAGCGATCGGTAAATAGATTTATTTCCTCTTATTTTCTTCCAGCTACTAGTATATAAATTTATTTTCTCTTATTTTCTTAACATATTTAGATATATAAATTCCTTTTTTTTATATATATTCTCATGAATTTAGGACATGTTTGTTAATGTATAAAAATTCTTTTGGGCTGTTTGTAATCTTTTTAAAAATAAGGACTTAATGGAGTTTTCCCCTAAATCTTCTTCATCCTCTCGAAAATACCTAGCACCATTGATTGAGAATGAATTTAATCATAGAGTGGACTAGGGATCAATGCCTCAGGCTTGGAATCAGCGGCTTTTGTGGTGAAGCGTTTGTTATCATCTTTTCTAGTTAAGGATTAACTTCGATTTCAAGATCGAGGTCATCTCATCCAGGGACAAAAAGTCAGTTAGCTCCTGGAACTTGCAATTGGGTTGCATTATTTGCACTACCAATCGGACATTCAAGTTTTTCATTTAGATGGCCACCGCCTTGAACGTTTCTACAAACTTATCCAGGTGCTCAGCTTCTCCCTTTACTATCAGGTTCAAGTCTGAAGCTTCCTTTTTCTTAGGGATATTCACCCTAAATTCAAAAGTCATCTTCTCAACCAGCTCTTTAAAACTTGAAATGCTGTACCTTGGTAGCTTGTGGAACCATTCTCCAGCATCATCTGATAAATTCTCCAAAAAATACTTGCACATAAATGCATCAGTTGCCCCTCTGCCCACCATGAAGTCATGGTAGTTTCTTACATCACTCTAGAAATTTTATTTTTCAAAGTAGATTGTTTTGAAATTGGAGGCTTTCCACCCCTTAGGGGCAGGTGCCCTTTCAATACTTAAGAAAAAAGACGACGCTGCTTGGAAGGATTCTTCCTCATCATCCATTTTTCTGGATGTCTTTCATTAGCTCCACCAACTTAGACTTAGTTATTCTCCCCAAAAACACTCTTCATTATTCCCATACTCCTTATCATTCCACTTCTCCTTGCTAGGCCTCTAGTCTCCATTTTTTGCCTCCTCATTATCACTATATTAATCCTCTCTTCTTTTATGCGTCTTTGTGTCCCTGGACGCTGGTCGCCTACTCCTTCCTAAACTACCTTTATTAGTAGAGTGGCCTCTACTTAACTTGCGACCTCTCCTTTCTCCCAACATATCTTCCTCTGCATCTCTTCCATATTTATCATCCCTTTCTATCCTCTAATTGTCTTCTTTATCATCTACCAACTAGTTAGTTTGGTTTTTTTCCCCAGCAGCTTGGGGTAGAGGTGGAGCAAGTAGCTGCCCCTAGCTAAGATTAACTAGCTGGGGCTTTTATTGCAAGATATGGCCAAGCAGACTAAGGGTTGGGAAAAGGTCGGGTTTAAGGCTGTAGCCCCTATAGAGTGTGAAATGTTTAGGGGAAAAGTTATGGATGGATTGATATAGTAGGACTGTAGCATGCAGAGCCCCATAGGAAAATTATTATCCTCGAGGCGTCTATGCATGAAGTTTGAAGGCGGGGTGTACAAAGGTGGAGTGAGTCATGTCCTAAAGGGTAGCGAGGTGCTTGCCCCTAAGGGAGAGTGGAGGAAAGTGAGGACCTATAGGTTGTTGGTCCTGACTATCCTGAGTACCTCTGTGCTCTTTTGTACTCATGGTTTCTTTTTGTATAGAGAGTGCTCTGAAGATCAGAAAATAACTTTATCCACGCTCACCACACCAATGGAAGTCTAAAAGTATGATTAGGTTTGATAGAGGCTTGACGTTGGCTTTATATAGGCAGTGGAAACTCAATATTCTCACATCTAATGGCCCCTTGAATCTTGAAACCGAGGAGGCCTCTTGATTCTCTGGGTCCTACCTAGCCAGGCAAGGAGGTCAAGGTTGGTAAGGCTACCTCTCTCCTTACATAGATAAAAGCGACCTCCCCCTTGGACTTAATAAAAGTGACCTTACCCTAAGCTTAGGCAAAGGCAATCTCCACTCAGACCGAATGTGGGGCAAGCACTCCCTTTGACGGTCCCAAACATAGAGGAGGCATACATTATTGATGTTTATTAAATGGGTTTTATTGATTTTTTTATTAACAATTACTTATTGTATTTACATGTACTAAACACTTTCCATTTGTTATTGATCTATTTTTGTTCCTATTGACATTTATTGATTCTTATTCATATTTATTGACTTACTGATGTTTTATTAATCGGGTATTACTGATCTTTATTGAAATTCAATAAGTTTCATTAACAATCAATAATAATCAGTATTAGTAACAATCAATAACAATAAGTAGTAATCAGTATATTATAACAAGCCTAGGTCATCTTCATCTTCTTCGTGTAGAAACCTTAGCTGCTGATGGTTACCGGAAAATTGCAACGGTGATAAACCTGAACAAATGATATACCATCGAAAAGCTCTTAACACATAGATTCCAAATATGAATTTACTTTATTGTGACTCCGCCGTATGTGGCCGAGAAAGGTAAATGCTACTTTTTTCGGCCAATGAATGGCAACAAGATAGGTACAAAAATATTCCTTGTCATTTTGGACTTTCTTCTGGTGGTCTCAGATCAGAATTTCATTGCCAAAAACATAAGGAATCGATGGTTTAAAATGAAACCACTTATGTTTTCACGTTGAAAATGGAAATTCTAATTTTTTTTGTTTAGTTTTCTTAAAAATAAATTCATATTTTTGAACAAAGGTCTATTTTGAAATTTTTTAAAATATATAGGTCTTAGTAAGACTAATGTGCTATTTCTCTAATATTGAAACTCATTATGCTATTTTTTTGAAGGAAAATTTAAAAGTGTGCTATATTACTAAATCTCCCTTTATTTTGGATAAAACAAGTATATGCTTTTGTACAATATACATTGAGAATGTTTGGGATAGCTTGAGCCTTTCTCCTTTTAGCATAAAAATCGTGCTTATTGCTTATATAAAAATAACTTATAAGCTGAAAAAAACGCACACAAACATGTCATTAACTAGCTTTTATATTAAAAAGTACTTAAAATATTGCTAAAAACAATCATTGTCTTACTGGCTTGTTATGGAAACAACAGATAATTATACTCAATCCTAAAAAAAGTGCCATTGAACAAATGCAACAACATATCATAAGTATTTTAGATAATAAATCAAAATCAAATTTTCTTCAAATATATATATATATAATGTCATTGCTGTAGAGAAGAGCCATAATCTTCTGATATTTTATTTCATTAAACTGAAAAAAGAAGAGAATAAAGTGTAGATTTAATTATACACAATAAGAAATTCAAACTGTAGCAATTTGAACAGACTTCTGGAGGGCTGGCAGTAGACTTCTCATGATTCTGGGCTCACCAGGAGGTGATTTATCTTTTAAGGTTCCCTTCCTTATGGCTCGGAAAATGGGACCCGAACCAGCAGTTGCTGGGTAAACCTTAAAATCAATGTACACTAGTACCTCAGTCTTCCCATCTTCAATTGTAATGAAACCCATTCTAACTCCGCCCTCTACTTTATCTACCTATCATAGATGCCATCAAGCTATTAATTAACCCCCAAACCAGAACAAAATTCTTCAATTATAGAAAAATCCCCAAACTTAACTCACCTTTAATGGCATTGGCAATGGCAGATTTGCTCCTTGGCAGAGACTGTTTGCCCACTGTTATTTAAACAATCAGAAAACCGCACATTATTCAATCAAAACAATAATACTAATATTTTTTCAGCAACTAGCAAACACATTAATGGAGTAGTTATTTTGATTCGGGGAACCTGGAAGAGCAAGGTTTCAAATCTGTCAAGGTCGGTATTGGAAGGCAATTTCATAGTTGCCAAAGAGACGCCATCTTCGTCGTCGTCGTCATCGGCAGCCACAATGCCGTCTTTTCCGGCCGAAGATTTGGCAACTTTTATTAGATTCTGATGGCTAGCAAGCGTGAAGAACCTATCCTTGTCCTCTCTGGCTCTGGCTATTACAATGAAATGGCGGGAAACAGGCAGAGAAGGAGAGAGTTGAGCGTGGAAAGCCGCACGTGTGGGGTAGATGAGTTGACTCACAGCACCAGCCATTGGCTTCTGGCGAAGTAGCAACCCTCACTCAAAGCTTATTTTTCAAAAGGGAAAGATCGAACACTGGATAAGAGTACATTTTCTATGGTGGGAAAACATCCTTTTTGGAATTTTGGCCTTCCCATCACTCTAAAGGGCTAATTTTTATTAGGTCCATAGATTTTTACATATTCTATAATTTAGTCCATGGTTTTTTAATCATATATTTTTGAATCCCTGTAGTTTCATTCCGTTACATTTTCTAGTCCATTTTTGGCGTTAAAAAGGACCGAATTAATCTGAGTAGCTGACAAAATTGATACAAAATTTAATTCAATGGTAAAACTACAAAATTTTTGATTTGGCTAACCAATGGGAAGGTCCGAATACTGAAACAAATTATAAAATCTGGATGGTTGTGCTTTTTTTTTTTTGTTACTGTTTGGCTCATTTGGTGGAGGCATAAGTAAAAATTTGCTTATTCTTAGCTACTGTATCACATCAAGTCCTATTGCCTTGAACTTGTCAAAACAAACTGCAACTCTTTCAACTTTCAGTTGAGTGATTGGCTTCTTTTTTCTAATCATCGCGATTCTTCCACTGAAAAGAACAATGCAGCCAGGTAACTCTCTCTTTTGGGTTAGTTCGGCTATTGGGTGGTGGAAATTTATAATGTTGATGGATTTTATAGAGGTAAACCGGGGCCTGTAGGAATAGGAGGTGACTTGTAGGACTCCTCAGGTCACGTTCTATGCATTTTTTTTCACATAAATGTAGTTATTATGGATTCTAACGAAGCATAATTTGAGGCTATCTTATTAGCTTTGCAAATCTTTGGTGAGACTTGTTTCATATCAATGCCTCTCTACATGTTGAAATTGATTCTAAAATGACTTCCTTTTTGCTATCAAATAAGTGTCCCAGACCGTGGCAGTGGCGGAGAAATTTAACTTGCTAGATTCTATCTTGCTTTCACTTTTGAATATATCCTTCACTCATATTCGCAGGGAGCTCAAATCTTTAGCAAATCACTTTGCTCTTAAAGATGTGGATGCAACGAAACCTTACTTAGCTTAGATGTAATTTTGGCTTGTTTTTGGTTTGAATTCTCTCTTCTCGAGGGAGAATGTTTTTTCTCTTTTATTTGAATTGTGAATTGAGATTCTTGCGGTTTTTTTTTTTCAACTAATATTATCAGAAAAGTCAGAATTCTGTGCGTGATGTGGGTAGGAGTGAGCAAATGCAGTTAACCATACCACACAGATCAAATCGTGAACAACACTGCATTTTGCGATTTTACAAATGGAACTGCACCATAGAAGAATTATACAGCATCGCGGTTTGGAAGAGACTCCTTATAGTTTGCGAGAAGTTCCTTGCGGTTTGCAGTTCAAATCACAGCAATAATTAAGCATTCAAAATCTTACAAAAACTGCACCGCGGTTTGCAAGAGGCTCTTTGTGGTTTGCAGTTCAAACCACAACAATAATTAAGCATTCAAAAACCTACAAAACAAGTCGGTTCCTTGCCCATTAGTTGACTGCAACTCTTTGAATTGAAGTAGTTATTTTATTTCATTCTTATATTATAGATAAAAATGACGCCATTTTGACACAAGGAAAAAAAAAATATATATTATATATCGTTCGCGGATAAAGTTTCCAGAACCTCAAAAAACAAGCTGCAACTTACTTAAATTGCAAACCGCAGGTCGCACTGCAAATATGGTTAAATTGTTAAAGTTTCCTAACTTAAATAGTTTCCTAGCACCTCAAACCGCAACCTGCAGCTTACTTAAATTACAAACCACGGATGGCACTGCAAATACGGTTAAATCATTGTGCAATGCGGTTGCAGTGCACATGGTTACTGTTTATTTTTACCAACTCCTAACAAAATATGACATTAACTAGTATTTGAAACTAACCTAAAGGGTTGGCCTGGTAGTGAGGTAAGTCACCAAAGACCAAAAGGTCCTGGGTTTCAAACCTTGGGAGTAACTAAAGTCCAAAAAAAAAAACTAGTATTTGAAACTTGTTACATTTTATTCAAATATTTGAAACTTATTTGACATTTTGTTCACTCCTAAAACTCCAGTTGCATATCGGGAAAATCAAGCCTAAATATTCATTACTGCAAAATTCGCAAAAAGGATTTTAAACTCCAGTTCAAATGTTCAATTAGACAGGCGAAACGCCAAGTGACAAGATGGGGTCAATAGATTCTTTTTTTTCCCAAGCAAAACAACACGAGGTCAATAGTTCAATGACAATCAAGTTGGATTCTCGAGATGAAAGAATGAGAGGAAAATTAGGCCATCAGCCATCAGAGGAGTTCAGGACTTTAATTTGAACTGCAATGGAAAAGGGGAGTTGGGAGCTTCACTTTTTAGCTTTTAAAGGATTCATTTATCACCTTTTCAATAGCTTGAAATTTGTACAAGAAAATAAATTTCAGATCTCCCCCAGTACACGAAAAAGAACTGACTCCTAAAATCACAAGTTTATACAATTCAAAAGTTTATACAATTCAAGAGTTTTGGCATCGGATCCTTACTATGAACAAGCTTCAAGCTTAGAGGAACAAGATTCAAGCTTCGGGAGGAGACTGCGCCAAGCATCTGCAATGCTGGTTGCCAACCTTGCCTGTCCTTTGGAAAATTCATGGAAAGCAATCCCCATTTCTTGTGTTTTCTGTTCTTGAAAACGAACTATCTCTTCATTCATTACTCGCACAATATTCTCAAATCTTCTTGTTGCTTCTTCACTATCAGCCTTCAACTGCATTATAAATAACTAGTCGAGTTGAACAACCAGTATCCCTTCTGAGATGAGAATTGATTAATACTCATGGGATTAAACAACTAACCTCTTTATATTCAAGTTCAGCTTCTCCCACTTTATCAGATCGTGTTAACATGAGCTTGTCACTGTAAGAGAACAAATCCAAATTAGAAATTCCAGACATCCTGGCACATCAAGCTTAATTGTAGCATTCAGTAGTCAATATAAATTCCGACCTTGCTTCCATTTTTGACAATTATCATTAAAGTAGAAAAGCGTGTTGGCTATTCTAGAAATTTTATTGAACAAAAAAATGCTCTCCAGTTCTATTTGATGTTAAATGGCCACTTCTTATGAATTATCATTATCTGAAATGACTCCAAAATAAGTAAAGTACTGTGCTTGAGAAACCAGGAAAGCAGAAAACCTAATTGGAAAATTTACTGCCATAATATAACCTAATTGGAAAATTTACTGCCAGAATATAATTTCAATTGATGGGCTCTAGCAAAGTTGCATAGCTCAAACATAGTAGCTTTATATCACAAGCATAGACTTATCAGAAACGCAGTCCAGCGTATAGCTATTTATTTTTGTTATGTCAATGGTAATAGAAGATACCATTCTAAAAGACTGATGCAGTGCAGTTAAGAGAGGAAGGGAAAAAGAGGTACGGAGCCATACAGATTTATCTCCTTCAGCTTAATTGTTTCAGCAAGCTCGCACTGATGCCTAAAAGCATTGGCCCTTTCAGCTATGGTGGCCTGATTCAAAATAGAGAACCAAGATTATCTTCTATAATGAGCAAACCAGAAGAGAAGAAAAGTAGGCAGGCCAAACACACCTTAATAGATTGCACAGCACGAACATAATCTTTTAAAGGTTCTTCAAAATTCGTTAATAGTTGATGAGCCTGCAAATTTAGGGGAGGAAAATTCCATGAAAATTTAAAATCAACATGAATAACAGAAAAAAATTCAGAAATTGAAGAATGACAGTCCAACTTGAAGCCTACCTCCTTCTGTAGCCTAACAGATAATATCTCTGACTTAGCCCCAAGGTCAGAAAATGCCTTCCCAAGGGCATCCCCTTCACAAGCACCAAGGAGTTTGGCTGCCTTCCCAAAATCTGCTAGAGACTGTCCCAATTCTGATGATATAAACAATAATGTTACAAGTAATCAACTATTCTATAGTATTTCTAAAGGATCAGAGAAATGCAATGATTGCATCATAAAAGAAACTCGGTTACCTCTGTGCCTCTTCACTAGACGATATGCATGCTTCTGAGCTTCAGACAAGTGATTTTCAAGCTCAAATATGTAATTTTTCAACTTCTCATATTCAGGACTTGACTCCTCAACTGGCTTCTCCTTTCCAAGAACAACATCACTTACTCTAGTTTGAACATCCTGTAAAAAAGCTCAGCCCATTATAGCTTAATCGAATTTCAAAACTCAGTACTTCTCCAAGTCCATTCATACACAATGTTGCCGTACAAGCAGAGGTAAGCATTATCTCATGTTAAAATTAATAGGTAATATAACAGATACCCAAATAAATGTTCAGAATTTGATCCCAGGACAGAAACAACATTTCATAGATCCAGCTTGAATAGCAAATTTTCAAGTGGTGAAATATTATTTCAGAGATGTTCGAGTAAATCAATGGACTGAGGTCTATAAACTGATAAAAAATTTTGAATCCATTACTACCAGATAACTTGAGAAAAAGGTTGTGGCTATGTTAATGCTGTATGTGTTTAACAATGAACAACATATAATCTATTATACCTTGAAGATTTGCATCAAATCAGCTGGCTTCTTCTTAAAAATACCAGTCTCGTGAGCCCTTAATCGCTCCATTGTCTGGATTCAAAAAATAGGTCAATATATAAGCAACATGATAAAAACACAATTACCTAGCAACGTCAGATTCAGTAAGAAGAGTGAAACACAAGACATGCTGATAAGTGGCAATGCTGATAATTTTCATCAGGTTGAACGTTTTACTCAAGGGTAATACAAAGTCTGCTATTTGTTCACATTAAATCAAGGTTAAATGAACTGACAGCAACTTCTTCCCAAGCTTAAGAATATAAAGAAGGCTGAAATCCACATTTTGAAATTACCAGCAAAGGTTAAAACACCAGTAGCTGGTTGACATGATGATTGAGTGGCTGCCTTACATTGAAATTATCTAAATACCACAAAAGGCTTATCACAAATAGTTATGCCTTCAGCATTTTTGGTTTGGACAAAAATACAATGGATGTAACAAAGAGATAAAACACAAAAGAGCTTTTACATTGAAGCCCTGTCCTCAGATGCTACTATTGAACATGCAAAGTTTCTTTTCCTTACTCTTTATTTATTTATTTACAGTGTTTGTTTTTGTCGCTTTGATAATATGTAAGTTCAATGAAGATGAACTATATGAACAAAAATTAATGGTTCCAGTTTATTGTCCTACTATCAATAGATGGGTAGTGACAGTCTGGACTTGTATGCTATATGTTTTCACGCATGGAAAAGCCAATCCAAATATCTGAAAGTGGAAACCCATATCATAAATTAACTGAAACTTCACCAAATAAAAAACAATGCTAAATTGTATTACCCAAAGCATCAAATAAAAAATAGTTCACCTCTTCATCTGCCTGCAAAAATGTTCTCAGATCCTCACTTTGCTGTAGATCATGATGTGATGCTATCCTATTTACAAATATATCTAGAGCTTGACGCCTCAACTCAATAAATTCAGCACTGAAACGAAATTTTTCTGCATTAAAGACCATAAAGTTAGTCCAATTTAAACTTCAAAGAGCACCAAAATACATGCCTTAGACCAAGTCAACTAAGCCATAAGTTGAATGCATGTTTACACTTTGCACTTGCATGATAAGTTATAAGTGTTTTGGAACTAGTACAACCATATGAAAGCCTTTCCCTAATGGCACAGTGGCAACGTTACCAGACAAATATTGCTAGTGTAGAGCCATAGTAAAGGATAACACCTATTCCCCTTATCTATTTATGCATTCTTCCAGGATAATACCATGAGGATCTCATAATTAACGGTTCACCGTCAAATGGAGAAATCAAATGGAAGTAACATTGAAGCAAGCTATTAAAGTGTATGTCAAAAGGCACTCATATCATGGCAAGAGTAGAGCAATATCCCTGCATAACATTGAAGCAAGCTATTAAAGTGTATGTCAAAAGGCACTCATACCGTGGCATGAATAATATCCCTGCATCAAGATGTTTTAGATTGATTTGCGTCCTATTGCAATTCTAAAGCTGGCAAACAACTCAGCTAAAAATAAGGGTGCTGCTTATTTAGCCAAAATTTGTCCAAGTAATTCTATGCTCCATATTCGGTTAAATATTTCTTTCATATAAGTTCTAAGTGAATTGCTAACATTTTCAATTTCTGAATAAGAATAGCAATAAAGAAAAACCAAGATTGGGCTTCAGTAAAAGTTAAAATCCTCCAGGTAAAAGTCTCTCTTTTGATTGAAAAGGGAAAAAAAAAAAGTTCCATTTGGTTATTCAAATTCTCTCCTTTTTTTTTTCTGTCTTCATTCTACGAATTCTACCGACGATATGATCGAATTATTTTCATCGACCATGGAGAATCACAAAAGGATAGTTTGATTTGAAAAAATCTTTATTTGCAAAGCAGTTTGTAATAATAATGTGAAGTTCTTAGGCATGGTGACAAAATCATGAAATATGTGACAAGCGACATCCACAACAAGGCAGCAAGATAAAAAAGAAGTTATCCAATAAAATTTCACTCTGTTTAAGACGGCTTTACAAATAATCAGTTCTTTTCATGACAAATTCATAATACACAATATCAGATTGAAAGAAAAATCCAGAAAGAGAAAAAAATGATGGTTTCGTTCTTACCTACAGCACTTTTCTCTGGAAGAGGAGGAATAAAAACACCTTTATACTTTTCAAAAAGACGATCTCGCAACCAAACAAAATCACTGTATCGCCGAATGACAATCTTCTCAGGCCCTTGGTATTCTGGAAAGTTTGTCTGGCAACAGAATTCTGTAAACATTAAACTACAACAAAGAACTATAGAAGAGTTCATAAAATCTTTAAATTCAACATGCAAATGCAAATAATTTAATTAAAATATTTACAAAGGTAAAAAGATGTAAACAGTTAACAATATCATCAAAATAAAAAATCCTATTACATATAATTGCTAAAACAACTTGCAAAAAATGTATCAAATACGGTTTAATTGACAAGTGCATATAGAAATTTTGAAAGCTATAGCATCAAAACACAAAGTAAGATCAAGATAATATAATGCATAATCAAAATTCAAATAAGGCATTAGTATGGCATTCAAGAAATGAGAACATATAGAGTGAGGAATAAAAAATGGATTGTCCAGAGTTAAATGGCCAAGGAAATCAGAGACCTCCTTCCTAGCATAATATGCCAAAATTCAAATCTCTGATCAGGGTCACAAAGCATCATTCCGTCCACTTAATTTTCACCACCAGCAGCATAAGAAAGCCAAAATTCATTCCTTTACGGGACCAATATGATGAACTTTAACAGCTCAAAGTCAATCGCATTTAAAGCAAACTTTGCCAATCAATTTTTTTTTTAAAAAAAAAAATTCGTCAGCAACAAACCGAATTCGAATTCAATGAACTGAGACTGCTTGAAAAGAACCAGGACAAGAAATAAGAGGATTACCTTGGTAATGACGCGATAAGAGATGTAAGACTGGACGCCGTTGCCTAATTTAACGGGATCAGTCACCGATACTGATAAGTAAGGGGATGAGGAAGGAGATCTAGGGCTAAGCGACGACCCCGAAGAACTTCTCTGCTGCTCCATTTTTGCACAAACAACAATGAAATCAACAACTAACTAATTTTCTTATAATTAATCGCAACTGCAAGCAGAAAGCGTAACCGGAGAGACCAGGGTGGCAGATTGGAAATTACCGCGGGAATCATGGTCTAATTGTTAAAAGTAGTCAATTAGAAAATAAGAACTGCCTTTTGGTTTGTTGTTTCTTTATTTCCCGGCAAGTGTACGTATATGTTCGATATCTGGTGAAGTGAGATATTCCGGCGAGTAACGGTGAAGCGAGAGGCTCTCTCGGTCCTCTGTCAACACAGTATAACTGAACTGAGAGTAGTGCCGGGTGCACTTCAAACGAAGAGATGATATGTAACGTGGTTTCTGGTCCCCCGACTTGGCGTGTACTTTGTGCCGTTTGGTGAGGACTACCGACACGTGTAAGTTGGAACTGCCTACCAATTAAATGGGGTTAAATGTATTTTTGGTGTATGAACTTTCAGACCTTTTTGTTTTGGTGTCTAAACTTTTAAAATGTATGATAAAGCATCTGAACTTCGGAGAGTTAACATCCGCTTCTAGAGGTGAGTAGAAAATAACAAGAACTGACAATCCAGACAGAATTAAATTGAACCGAACTGAAATTCAGCTAACCAATAGTTATGTTCAATTTGTGTTTTTGTAATGCTATGAACCAAAGTTGGACGGTCCGATTTCGGTGTTCATGGTTAAATAATTGAACCGAAAACCGAAACTAAATGACAACACACCCTTTTATGTATTTCAAAAAGGACAACAACCTAAATATTACTACCTCCATTTCTTTGGATTCTTTACATTTCCTCTTTTGGCAAAGTTTTTGGGTTGCTTACATTTCCATTTATAGTAAGTTTTGTAATTATTTAGTATTATTTTTTTATTGGTATTGGTGAAAAAGTAAGATTTGTAAAGGATTAGTAATTGTTTATTATTATAGTGTATTGGTATTGGTGATTTTTTTTTTTTTTTGATAATTGAGTGATATAATATAAAAGACCAAGAGAATTGGTCAAAAAAACTAACAGAGAGTTACAAGAAGAAAGTGGAAGGGTTACATATGATATCTGAAGCTAAATAATATGGTATTGGTGATTTTTTGGTATTTGTGTTTTTAGGGTGTAAAGAAATGAAAAAATTGGAGGTAGTATTTTTTAAATTATTAATCACTTTACTTTTACATTAAGTTTACAACATTATGATGTATAAAGAGGGCTGAATTTATGTGGTGCTGTCTAAGGAGAAGCAAACAAATCCGCTGAGAATAAAAAATATAGTAAAGCTTAACTCGCAATGGCAAAGCTCAAAAAGAAAAAAGAGAAGCAAAGTGGAAACGGAAGCCACCATTAATCCCAATGACCAATTTCCTTTTCTGTTTTAAGCTAAGGGGGCATTTGGTTGGGGATAATTAGAAAAGAGAAATGGAATGAAACCCTTTGTAACTGTTTATTTGGCCCTTTTAATTATTCCCTTTACTAATTTTTAGTTTTGACTTTTCCCACAATTCCCTCAAATTGATTCCCCAACCTCCCCAAGGGTTTCCTTTTCCATTTCCCTTCATCATTCCCCAACCAAGTATAATAATAATAATAATAATAATAAATAATAATATTAATAATAAATAATAAATAAAAATAATAATAAATAATAATAATAATAAATGATAATAATTAATAATAATAATAAATAAACACATAAATAAAAATAATAATAAATAATAATAATAATAATAATATATAAAATAAATAATAATAATAATAACAATAAATAATAATAATAATAATAATAATAATAAATAAATAAATAAATTATAA
>CATIWJ010231870.1:0-12520 GCA_949640765.1 Croton laevigatus | reverse complement strand
AACCCGTTAAATTTTAACACATTATAAAATAGTTATATTTTTTAAAAATAATTTTCGAAATAGCTACTATTTAATTATAAATAAAATATAAATAATTTAAAAACATGTTATAAACATATTATAAAAAATTTTGCAATTTGCGATTTTACTGTACTTTGCAGTTCGCTTTGCATCGGAGATATAGTAAAACTGATATAAGTGATTCACTGTACTTGCAGTTTAGTGCTTTGATATATAAACCGAGATTTGCGGTTAAACCGCATTAATTAGTATTTTGTCAGAGTAAAACTATGTCATTTTAATAAAACTGATATAGTTTAGAACCCTAAATTGCTCTCAATGTTGTGTGTCATCCTCCTCCTCCCGTCGTTCTCTTTTCTCTTCACCACCATCTCCCTCTGAACCTCTCCCTCACGGCCTCATCTGGCCACCTGATACGATTCTAATTAGAATTATGAATTGAAATTAAAAATTAATGAAACTGCATATGAGAAAAATACAGAACTTGGAGTAAAGAATAAGAAAGAATAACAAAAATGAGAAGAGAAATTAGAGAGAGAACAACACTATGTATATTGATTCCAGAATAATCTCTCTAACCGAATTTCATCTTACTAGTAGTATATAGCTTGCTTTAGTGGATTCTGTTTCTGATAGCAACATAACAATACCCGATTTGTATACGCAATATGTAACCAGCTAGAGAAGAGTTAGTCCAATCAATTGACCATAAAGTTGCTGCAATTCTCGCTCTTTCAACAAAACTATGATGAAGAATAGCTAATGGATAGGTATTAGAATCTCTTTGAAGAGGCGGAGCTGATTCAATAGAAATGGTAGACTGTGATGGTTTCAGTTGGGAAATACGAAAGACATCATGGATTTTGGAATCAGCAGGCAATGCTAATTCATATGAACAATCTTATCAATATTGGTTCCAGGATAATCTCTCTAACAGAATTACATCTTAATATATAGCTCGCTTGGTGGATTCTGTTTCTACTAACAACGTAGCAATACCGGATTTGTACCCGCAACCAGCTTAAAAATTCTAGAGACTTCTTTTCTATTCCTATGAAATGCACCGTTTTATTCAAACTGCCATTTAGTTTATTATAGGCTAATAACATTTTTTGCACCCTAAACTATTAAACATTTTAACTTTTAAGCCCTAGATAAAGTATTTATACTTTTTAGCTTCTAAACTATTGAAAATCGTCTCCTTCTCACCTTCCGTCCATTAGCTAATGGAATGGAAGGTATTGTGCAAACACATGGTTGGCGCGTGAAACGTTTTCGCACTACAAAACGGCTGTGTTTTAATGTTAAACCGCGTAGTTTTGGTTAAGGATTAAACTAAAATCTGCCATGGATTAGTTTGTATTATTTTAGAAAGTTTAGGGACCTTCTTGTAATTATATGTTACCTTCTTCTTGGCAGATAAAAAACACTACCTGTGTTATTGAATCAGTCTCACCAATTGAATCTTTGCCCCTTCAGTCAAAATTAACAAATAAAAATTAAAACCAAATGTTGTTGCCTCCTTTTAATCAAAATGAGTGAAGTTTCTTTAAGATTTTATAGAGTTATTTTCTCAAGGAATATCTCAAAACCAGATTCTCATCAACTGGTGAAGTTGGAAATGATGAAGAAAATCTCATATGATTTTCCTAATAGATGCGTGCCTTGCATTTCCTGCTTTACAAATTTACAATAATGTCGTTGCTTTTTCAAGGAAAAATACATCCAAACAATTTCAGACCAAAATTTAACTTAAAAAAATGACAACGAGGATAACAACAACAGGAAAGACGACTAATTGAGTTTGGTTCATTTATTGTCTCCTTGTTCTATATATGAAACCTTGAACCCAAAATATACCCCATAACCAACAAATTGAGCTCCAAAATGATTTACTCCACCAAGTCATTGATGACGACTACAACAACGATTTTTGTCATCGCAAGTATATTTTCGACATTTAAATTCCAAGTTTTGGCTCGTTGTCTACCTAGATTGGCAATCTGAATTAAGGCAGCGCTAAGAGCATATGCCCCTCTGCTTCACGCGAGACAGAAATGATATTTCCTATCAAATTTTTATTTTAGTCCCTTAAATTAATTTAGCTCTCAAAGACCCACTAAAATCATAAGTTTATTAGCAAATAGCCTACAACCTATTGCTTAGCGTCAAAAAGACGCCGTTTTGCTAGTGAGAAAACGGTTTCACTTGCCTACCGTGTGTTTGCACAATACTATCCGTTAATTGATGGACGGAAGGTGTGAAGGGGACTTTTTAATAGTTTAAGGGCTAAAATGTACAATTACTTTGGGGCTAAAAATCAAAATGTTTGATAGTTTAGGGTGCAAAAAAATATTATTGGCCTTTATTATATCTCCGCCACCCTTCATCAGTTCTGCTGTAGTCGCCTTGCCTCTGACTCTGTCATCTCTGTCCTTCAAGAGGTATGTAATATTGCGTTCTGTTTTCTGCAGAAGCATTTTGCTTTGTTATTGTTTGTACGAAGACTAGATATCTTCTATGGGTTTTCAAATTCTCATTTTGAGTTTTATGGATCCGACTCCTCTTCTCTTTCTTTTTGCTGGCAGATTTCGATTGAAGTCGTTGAAGAATGTCGAAGATGAAGGTAGATGTTAAGGGAATTCAGTTTTGATTTTTGTAGCAGAAACAATAGCTAGCAAACTGTGGATTCAAGTTGTTGTTATTTTTGGGATTTTTTTAACTTTTTGGCTGAAATTTCTCATCTTAAATCTTGCATTTAATTGACTTTTCATCTGCATTCAGTTTCGATTTTAGTTTTCACTCTCTACATTTCTTCTGTAATTGTCGAATTGACTTTTCTCATCAATCCAGTTCATGATTTATGTTTAGTGCAACCAAAATCTAGTCTTATATCTGCAAATTTTGTATTATGTAGCGTAAAATCTATGAATGAAAAATAAAACCTGTAGTTGTATTGTTTACTCCTGGAATTTTAGGTTTAGAATATTATGCTGTTTGAACGGAAAACGTCATGAAACCGACTGCAAGATTACGGTGCGGTCCGGCGGAGCGGTTTGCAGTTTTATAGGTTCGCTTTGGTTACGCAACCGCATTTTGCTCACCTAACCGCATTTTGTTCACCTGTAAAATAAACATCTGTAAATTGTGGAATAATTTAAAAATGTTGTGCAGTTATAACAATGCAAAAAGTTCTGAGCAAAATTGTCTACTGGACCTATTAAAATATATGATTTTAGCTGCATCTCTGATTGGGCATGATATTGTGGCAGATAATTTTGGGATCCTCATCCAATGCTCGACGAAGAATTCTAGCTGAAACAGGACATGAGTTCTCGGTTGTGGTATGTTCTTCAGCATCTCCTGTTCTACATTATTTGGGAGTGCAAGTGCTTTGTTCTTTTTTAAATTCTTGGTAAGTATGAATGGGTACTCAATTTAGACTGCAGATATAGATGAAAAGAGCATAAGGAAAGACACGCCTGAGGATTTGGTTATGTCATTGGGTCATGCCAAGGTTTAGCTTCTTTCCAACCACTCCTTTTTTACTCTTAAACACCCTAAATGAGTTAATTCCGTTGGATGTGATATATGCTTTACTGCTCTAGCTATACTTAGTCAACTGGTCCGTGGTATAATTTCAGTGAAGGTATAAAAAGTACCATGTGGTTTCACACATTCTCATTTCAGTATGTGTGATTGATGCTGCCATTTGTCGGCTAACTTCTGACATGTAATCACCTATATAGAGGCGTTAAGACACCCTTATTATTAAGAGAATGAAACTTAAACCCCTAATTGTTAAACTAATTCTACATATCCTGTTAGTGAAAAAAGAGCAAAATTTTCTACTCCCTTGAAGTTTTGCATGTGAACTTGCTGGATCCGGCTTACGCATATATCTGTATGCAAATCTTAGTATCATGATTGAATATTAACGAAAATCCACTCTCCTGTTGCTTCACTAAGAATACAAAGTTAGTATTTGGCTCCATGGTTGTTTTAATTTTCTGGTGAAACTATGTAGAGAATTCTTTGATTTGGTGACCTTTGATATGTGGAATTTCAGTTTCCGTCATAGTTCCCTTACTTTTTTTATGTTTTTCCCTAGGCTGATGCCATCATAGCAAGGCTTCAAGCTATGGGTCAACCAGAAGAGGATGCTCATCCAACCTTACTGATTACAGGAGACACAGTTTGTCCTCATTCTATTTTGTTATTCCTAAGTCTAAGTTGTTTTGATTTGAATATGCATGAACATCAAAATTGTGTTGCTAAAACTCTGATGGGTTTAGTATAAAAATAAAGGTTACAAAGGCTTAAATACAAAAATGTAATTCAGTTTCATATCATTATAACACTTTCTGCAATTATTTCACAAACTTAAAATTTTTTAAAAACTATAAGTCAATTTCCATTTTTTTTCTTCAAATTCTATATTGATCTTCAAGATAAATTTGACTAATTTTCTGGTTTGAAAATCTTCAAATGTTTGCTATACATTACTAATGTAGTTAATAATCCAAAATCTTGCATCATTCATATGAATTACTTTATTTTATTAATTTTTTCACATGATGTGCAAATGCATTGAAAACCAATTTCAGATTGGCAACATCAACAAATTTTTGTTGAATTTCATTTGAAAGTAATGTCAGTGATTGATAGTAAAGATTTTAAAACATGCTTCATGGCTAAAATTTGCGGGAAAAGAAAACGCTGCTATTGAAGTATTTCTTCAAGTAAGTAAGCTTTTGTTAAATAAAGTGCTGATGAGGAAATGAAGAAATGACAATTTGATTTATGAGGTTGAACTTTTAATCCATGCATGCACTAACTATATGTATGTTGCTTCTTACGTTGCTATCTAAATGTACTATGTTTCTTTTTTTTTTTACATAATTTGTGTGATCGATTTAATATTACTCATCATCATGGTTTTAAATAATGGTAACGGCCGTTATTTCAAGGTTTTTCAATGCGCCGTTACGTTATTTACCGTTATTTAATGGTTATTGAAAATTGTATCCTAATGGCAGTTACGGCCGTTATTTATCCGTCACGGCCGTTACCCATCGTGAAATAACAGTTATTATTGTTATTATTAAACATTATGCATTTTGAACATCATGTAATTGTATATCTATACACTATACTCTATATACATGTTCTTTTCCAATAATAGAGAGGAGAATCTTATACAATAGCAAACCAAACTAGCTATTGCTTTGTCTTTTGACTCTTGTTTATTGGTTTTATTTTATTTATTTATTTATTTATTTCCTCTAATTTTGAAAGAAAAATAATATAATTAACTAAAAAGTACATAACTATTTGTTTTTACTTTTTCGCTTTCTATATTATAATAACTTTTATCCAAGTGTTGGAGAAAGTTATAGTGAGTATGGCTATGGTGATAGCTCTGATTCCACTGCCTACTATGGATATGGTCATGATATTGGTAGTTCTAAATTAAGTTTTTATAATCCATCAAGTTTCAAGTTTGTTATTTGCTCAGCCTCAACCTTTAAATGCTCATGAAGATGATACTAACCATTCTAATTTTATAGATAATTTGTTTGGACTTCTTGTAACCTATATATACTCTTCTCAAGAAAATAAAAATGCATCTTCTTTTAAACCTCATAGGCACTCTTTTTGGCATTGATGTTATTTTATATATATATTATTTTTTCAATATTTATTTTGTTTTGTACTTTTTATAAACTCTATAGTATTGTGTGTATGGTTATGATGTGAAACAATGCATTAATTAATAAATTTATAATAGCATATGGATAATTATCATGTGAGACGATATAATTAATATTTTTTGTATTACAGTTATGCTTATTAAACTATTGTATGCTTTTTTTTTTTTTATGAACACCTCAAAATATATTGATTCCAAAATTTTATAATTTTTCGAAAAAAAAAATTTGCGACTTCGCAGGCCGTTACCGTTATTTATCACCACGATAGGTTTGTTACTGTTACATTTACACGCGACGGCGATTACGGCTGTTACCATTATTTGGATCCTTGCTCATCATATCCATTTTTATCATTGAGAATCCAAGTTGGTGAGAAAAGACAAATGAAAGTTCAATCTTATTGCTCAATCTGCTTGGATATTTTAGGTGGCAGTATACAAAGGTGTGGTGAGAGAAAAGCCAACTAACAGGGAAGAAGCGTGGAATTTTGTCAAAGGTTAGTCAATAGCTTATGCTCTCATCAACATAAAAGAGTTGTAAGGGTTTAGTGGTCATGAGTCTATTGTTTGCAGGTTATTCTGGTGACAGTGCAACTGTTTTCGGATCTGTTGTAGTGACTAACCTTAAGACAGGAACAAGAAAGGGAGCATGGGACAGGACAGAGGTGCAATTTTCTTGTACTGGCATTTGTTGTATCTTTTACTGGATTCAGACATTTAAAATGGTTTTTTCCGCCATCATTATGGACTTTATTTTGAGAGCATATTATTGCATCGGTAAAAAATATATAACCTTAAGAAAGCAATTGTATATTATTTTCTATTCCTTTTTCTGTTGAAATTTTCCAACTGCTAGGGTTGAGTTCATTGAATTACACTCACAAATGTCCTTTCCTTAATGGATTAGTTAATGTAACTGTAAAAATGTGTTTTACTTGTTACTTTGTTTATATATTAGAATTTGATGCATGTGATTATATACGAGATTCTGCCCCTCTATCAATCCTCTTGTCAGGCAACTATGCTATTCATGAAATTTTATTTTATGCTAATGAATTTTTTTGGGGGGTAATTTCCTTAATGTTGGATTTTATTGTTTAGAAAATTTTGATCAATTAATTGAGTAATTTTACTAGTTGACCATGACATTCACACTAATCTTGAAAACTACCCTTGGTTTTGGTGCAGGTTTATTTCCATGAGATACCAGATAACGTAATCAACAGTCTGGTAAATTTCTATATTACTTCTGTTAGATTTTGAATGGAGCCATTAACATTGTTAACAAAGTGTATTTGTCGTTGGTATGATGTGTTCAGGTCGAGGATAGTTATATTTTCAATGTTGCTGGAGCTCTGATGCCAGAGCACCCACTGATATCACCTTTTGTTAAATTAGTGGTATGTCCCTCTCTCTCTCTCTCTCTCTCTCTCTCTCTATATATATATATATATGGAACTTTATCTCTTTTTTTTAACTGAAGTTACAGGTGGGATTTTTAGAGTTTGAACCCAAGACCTACGGGTCTTGGCCCTCTTGGGCACCACACTCTTGCTGCTGGGCTAGGTGGTTTACCCCGGAACTTTATGTCAATATTCAATATATATAGGATGCAAATCTATATGGAAATCAACACTAGAAAAATAAATAGCAAAATGGTGATGGAAATTTCTTATCAGGAATGTTGAGTCCCACCAGTTTTACCTCACAATGTAGTATTATGCGCATTAATGGGAGAAAAGCATGAATTTGTTATGTTTTGCAGGTTGGGAGTACGGATACAATGAGGGGACTTTCAAAAGCTCTTGTTGTAAAATTCATAGAAGAAGTGCTATAGCTTTTGTGGTTGTTTTCGTTTGAAGTTCTTGCGGGATTTCCCAAAACTATAATCCTTGCGTTCGGTTATTTATACTCAATTTTGATCAGATTCATTAGAGAGAAAAAATAAAATATAACTCGAAATGTTTCCTTTGCCTCGTTATTATTCATTCAGTATGCGACCATTATTAAAGATATATGCAGGACTCGAAATGTTTCTTTCTATTATTGTTGTTTTGCTTCTTTCTAACCTTTGTTTTGCCAGGAAATATACATGGGGAGGAGAATACTAAAAATCAAAACCCCTTCTCTAATGAAAACTAAAAAGTGACTTGTTCACTTATTATTTTCTCTTATTTTCTTAGCAATTGCAATGTAAAGATAATAGTCGAGATTTTGTTTATACTACAGAATTAAGGGGTGCCCGTTTTAGTGTTATCCTTGCTGCATAGGTAATAGGCTATGTCATCCAAGTCAATTGTCTTAAACTCGGCCCATCAAACTTAGGCCATCAAGCTTAGGGCCTTAGTCATTTTCCCAACCCGTCCTCACCAAGCCCTAAACATAGGTTTCCAACCCATATTGCCCAAGGCTTGACCACTTGAGCAACCTCAAAGTCTTTCACCATGACCCTTAACCATCAATTGTGGTCGCTTAAAATCTACAACTATTTTTGTTCTTTGGGTTTCAAGATTGAACAATTACTAACTCCTTATTTTTCCTTTGAAAAGAAACCATTTTTATGACCACTGAGGATTTTCAACACATACTCAACCAAAACAATTTAAAGAAAGAAATGGAAAGAATGGTGAAAAATATGTTGGATGATAGAATGGTTCAAGTGATCCTTAACAAAGGAAAATGATCTAGGGATAAAGGACATAGCCTTGACAAGAGCAAAGCAGTCATGCAACGGCAACACAACCTTTCGTAGGGAGTATGCCATCTGCTTTGCCCACCCTCAAAGTGAATTCAACTTTCAATCCAAGTTGGAAATGATGAAAAAGACTAAAACATGCCTTTAAGACCTATAAACAAGTCATTAGCAAGGACTCTCTACCTTTGTTTACCGATGTTTACCTACCCACTAAGTTTAAGATGCTCATGGGCAAATTTGATGGAACCACATGTTCTAAGACCATATGAAGATGTATGAGAGGGCATTACCCATAACATTTGTAAAATAAACTTCTAGCCCAATTGTTTCAACCATTCTTAAAGGGCGTGGCATTAAAATGGTTCATGAATTTGAATAATTTGCAAAAGAAAATTTGGGAGGACATTTGAAATTGTTTTTAATCGTCAATTTTACTACAACGTTAAAGTGGATGTCACCAAATGTGAGTTTGAAATCACAAAGCAAAAAAAATGTTAGACCCTTCACCACATTCTTTATGAGGTTGATGTGGAGGTGGAGGGTTAAAGCGGCAAAAATGCTAAACCAACCAACTAAGGAAGAGCAAGAGCAAGTGGACATCATTGTCAAAAATACGTGTCCACCTATCGAACCAACTTGCAAACCCGATACTTGCCTACCTTTCAATCTCTCATTGCAACTACTACCAAAATAGAAGATTTCATCTAATCATATAGCTTGCTTTCAAACAATGAAATTGCTTCTAGACCATAGCCTAAACCCCTTTGTCCTTCCTTTCAAGCTTTTTACTGTAAGTCAAGTTTGAGTACATTGTAGTTTTATTCCAAGTTGTAGTGAACCCATTAGGTCCTAAGTCTTTAATGTAATCTTGATTCAAATTAATAAAAGTTGAGGTTAATTATCCTCTATCTATTCTCTTGTCATTTTAAATAAAAAATAAAAGAAAATAAAATAATGATGAAAATTAAAAATACACTTAAAATTTTGTTGCTCCCATATATTGTTTAAAACAATTAAATCATCCAATCCCGGTGTGATTTATGCGAGAAAAAAATAGGTTTCAATTTTAATATTTTATTTTGGTTGCATGTTGTTGTTCTCATCCTATCCTATACGCGTATCTCTAATTGTATGTTAACATATTCTATAGCTGCCGAGTACGTAGGACCTCTATTTGTAATAAGCAAATAAAATTGTTTGCACCTCAAGGAAGACCAACGAAAAATCATTACCTCATTTTAAATTCGACAAACAGTAAAAGGATCTTTAAATGAAAAATAGTTTCAACACTACTATGTTTATGAACAAATAAGCTATATTTCATGGAATCACTGGTTCATATATATGTAGATTTCATTTCATCAACGATTACTTTAGACCAAAACCTTATTGACGATTGAACGTGCTTTACACATGGCTTCTAGTGGTTTTATCTTATGCATAATAAGTCCTCTTCCTTCTGCCATATTTACTTCCTCATCGTTAACTCTTTTCCAATCAAAAGATTGTATAAGTGACCCTAAAGCGCATCTGACCACACGTTGTGCAAGGCCGGCTCCTGGACATGATCTTCTGCCTATTCCAAATGGCATTAGCTTATTGGCTTCTCCTTCTTTACAAAATCTTTCAGGTTTAAAACTCATTGCATCCTCCCATAGTGTAGGATCTCTGTGTATGGCCCATGCATTTACCAATAACATGGTACCACGTGGCACGTTATATCCCGCGACTCTACAATCATCAAATGACAAATGTGGAAGTAAAAGTGGAGCTGCTGGGTATAGTCTAAGAGTTTCGAAAATGATGTTTTGGAGATAAGGTAATTTAGGAAGATCTGATTCATCTACCAAGCTTTCTCTCCCAATATGATTGTCTATTTCATCTCTAGCCTTTTTCAAAGTGTTTGGATGGTTGAGAAGGTTTGACATTGCCCATTCTAATGTTGCTGCTGATGTGTCTGTTCCGGCAAATAGAATAACCTGTTCACAATTTATTGAAAATAGAATGGTTACTAAATGCAAAGTTCTTTCTCCAAACTTAGAATTGTTTTGAATAACTGTTAACATTTCATGAATGATAAAGTTATGTATATATTATTTGGTTTCAACTAATCTCTTCATCAACAACTAACATTTTTTTTTTTCTTACAAAGGCATTCTAAATCTACAAGGGAGGGATCGTGAATGCGGTTTAAACCCAAGCAGTACAACTTTGTAAGGAGAGCACCTATCGCTGGAACCTTGTCCACTAACGTTCTAGTTTCAAATTTCAATTGCATTTTATTCATAAATGACTATCTCAATTTTATATTTTAGTACGTATTGCTCTTAGTTGCATTTACACATCTAATAAGAAAGTTGATTTTACTACAACATATTCTAAAATAAATAACATATAATTTTTTAAAAGGGATTATAAATAAATATTTTGAAAGGGGTTAAAAGCCAAACAGACTATAAATATTATTTTTAGCAAATTATATTTTAAAAATTCTACCTTGTTTCATTTATCTAAAATTATAATTATATTTGAAATTCTAATTTTTAAAATAGTAGCTTATTTTATAAATTTAAATTTAAATTTTATAAGTTTTATTCAAAATTACACCTTAATAGTAGTTTATAAATATCTATATTAAATAAATTATTTAGCACATGACATAGTGTATACATGTCTAATTAGAATACTAACATAATTTTTGGTCACCGAATTTCACTAAAATTCGGTCAAAATTGTTTTATGAAAATTAAAGTATACACAATTTTTTTAGTAGAAACAAAAGAAGTGGTCCCCTATTGTTATATGAATTCAAATTTGATATCATTTTTTGAAATTTAGTTCAATTATTTGGATGAGGAAGTGCCAAATTCTGGCCATCTTTTATCATCATCTATCGGTGAAGATTTCTTATATTATTTGGCTTGAATTGAGGCAATAATACGAGGATAAACAGATTTCTTTTCCACTTAATTGAAAACGAAAAAGATTACTAGTCAAACAAGGACCACTATGATACTTTATTCTGAATATCGAGATTCAAATTAGAAGGTGAAGATTGAAATTTAGGGAATTTAAAATGTTTATGGAATTTAACATATAATAAAATAATAGGAATATAAATTTAATAATTTAAATTATTTTGTATTTAATACAGAGTCAAATTCATGTAAACTATGACCCACGATTTTGATTTGGTCACTCACAGTTTAATTGATAATTTTTTTTTTTAGAAAAAACTTCAATGCGGCAAGTCTTAGTGTTCTAGAAATCTAGAACTCTCACAGCAGCGAAATTTTTTAAACAAATTATACTAAAATCTCAAATATATAAAATTTAAGTTATTATTTGGATTCTACTCAGCTAAATGCATAACTTCAAGGAGTATTATTTGGAGTAGAATTTCTCAACTCGGTTTGCGAGCTTATTAGAAAAAATGTGACGTCATTAGGAAAAATGTGACGTCACATTTTAGGCCAATATATAAACTTTAATGACGTTATATTAGATTATTAATGTGACGTCATTTACCAAAATGTGACGTCATTAGGGAAGAAAATAGTAAATGACTGAAAAAAAAATTATGACCGACCTGTATAAACCCTTTAATAATCTGATCTGTATAATACTCAGGCTGCGACTCTTGCAATGAAAGAAGATGATCAATCATAGTATTGTTATTCCCTAAATTACCCTTCTGATTTCTATGTTCATCAATCAAGCCTTGATAAAATTCATCAAATCTTTTACCAAGTTTTATAATTCTTTTCTCAGACTCGCCACCTTCAATCCATTTCCATATAGGCACAAAATCCGCTGGATTTGATACTTCAGCGTAGACGAAAGCTTCCTCGAGCATCTCTCTGAACTGTCTGGCTTCCCCTGAATCACTCGCATCGTTGCCATAATATCTCTTTCCTGAAATCATTCTCAACGAAATATTAAAAGTTAGTTCTTTAAATCTTGACTTTAACTCCACTTTAGAAAATTCCTGCACAGAATTATGTGATAAATTAATAATTAGCCTCTTAATTTCATCCCTTCTAATGCTTGATAACATATTAAGCCTATGAGTCGAGAAAATTTCGATAGCG
>CATIWJ010231809.1:0-14281 GCA_949640765.1 Croton laevigatus | reverse complement strand
CAAGAGAGAGAGGAGAAGGAAAAAGCTGAATGTCAAGCCACGTGAGTAAGGCTACCGGTTAGAAACTTGGAACCGGCAAACTCGAATTATTTGCAAATTCTCTCCAAGTTCAGCGATTTTAAAGTAAGAATTTGAAGTTTAGGTACCATCAAGAAAGACCCTTAAAAGTTCAGATACCGTAGTTACAATTTATCCTGAGAAATTTAATTTTTGAATTTTCTCATCCGTCAACATATATTTAAAAAATGAGAAAGGATGATTATGTTTCTCTATAGTTTTATTATTGTACCAACCCAAGATTTGTACTTTCATGCAGTGTCAGCACTAGTTAATTTTGTCTCCCAGTTTGCCGGCCTTTGCTAAAATAAATAAAATGTAGTATTTGGTAATCCTTTTCAAAGGAAAAAAAAAAAAAAAATTTTGAACTTATCGTATTTGATTTGTATACTATCAAATTAAGACATTAGGAATACAACAACTGCCATGTTCCCATTTGATCTGTATGTAAATAGAAACCACATCCAATAGAGCATTATACTTTCAAAACTTAAAAGTCTAAATTAGTTAATCAGTCTTTCAATATTGGTTAGGTAAACCCTAATAAGTCTATTTTTAGTACTAATAATTCAATATATGGCTGAGGTACATGTGATCAACATTTCCAAAAAGAATAGTTTTATATGAAGATAATATTATATGTATATATCAATTAAAGGGTATATTAAAAAGATAGAACAAAGCATATTTTACTAAAAAAAATTTTTCACTCATGATCTTCAAAAAAAAAAAAAAAAAAAAGTTGACATTCATATTTAATAAATTCACTTAAGTGACAATCTTGCTAATTTATTTACAAAGACACTCCCTACAATAAGTATTGATAAATTGGTGCACAAGATCAGAATGTATAGACTCAAAAGCCTGGAGTGATGTATTAATGAAAGGAAGTAGAATACGCACTGCATTTATTTCAAGGTTTTTATCCCATTTGATTTTTTCTTATAAAATTTTTTAATGAGACAGTATATTATCATGTATTTATGTATTTATGAAAGAATATTATAATCTTTTTTTATTCTCTTAAATTTTTCTTCATGTAATTAATAATATTTTTTTAAGGTATTTTTAAAAACCTCCAAGTAAGATGATTAAGTGGATGTCTATCAGATCTCTCGTCTTTATTACTCATTTTTAAATTGAGGAGCTCCCATTAGCTTAATAGTACGATTAAAATTTTCAATCTCTCTTGTTATTGCTTTGTCCTCTTTACATTTTATTTTTGTCAGTTTCTTAATTTTCACAACATCTATGAAGTTTAATAGAGAAATGAGACAAAATAGTTCAACAATATGACTGAATACATATCTTAGTATGTAAATTTTGTCACAAAACTAAGCACAAGGATGAAATAGTAACATTGTATAAATATTGGAGAAGAATCAATATTTTTCCTGTAATATATTAATTTCTATCAAGATGCATGTTCTTGTTTAGGAAGAAGATTTACATCCTTTGAAATGATTCCCCAACTTGAGAAAAAATATTAATAGTAGTAATATGAATTAGACAAAAACGGAATTAATAATTATTGAAAATTGAATAGAAAAGTGCAATAAAAAAACACATATTTTTGAAGAAAAGACCTCATGACCCAAGCCAATGTATTTTTAAATAGCATCTAGATAGCAGCCACTTGAATAAAGTGAAGTGGTACTAATGTCCAATATTCTAAAATGGGCAGAAAGCCCCACTAATTATTATCTTCCTTCTGGCTCTCGTTCTTCAACCTAAAAGATGGTTGAGCCATTTTGTGACCAATCAAAATTATGTCCATTTTTTAATTTCATCAACTTGTTTAATCTATAGCTGTCCCAAAGTGTGATCACTGATCACTTGCTTATAACCGGATTTGCCAAACTAGTATTATATTTTTTGTTTATAGGCTATGCTTTTGTTTAAAAAAAAAAATTAATGTTTCTCATTTTCATTTTTTAAATAATTATATTTATTTATTTATTTTATTAAATTTTCAAAGAAATGTCATGGATAATTTCACCTTCAATGTCTAGCAGCAACATTCTAAAAAAAAAAAATCTCCATTTTACATTAGAATTTTTGAACCGTGGCCACTACATCTCTCCTTCATTTGTCGCATCTAATATATTCACATGTTATCGGGAAGCTAGTGATTGGTGATTCTCAAGTAGGAGTGAGCATTCGGGCAGATCGATAATTTTTTTATTAATTTTTGGCTGAATTAGCATAATAAGAATTTTTTTTCCTTGGCAAAATTTTCCGAATTACTTGTTTAACCGAATTATATGTTAATTTTTGAATTATCTTAATTAACCGTTCTATAAAACTCTTAACCAAATTGAGATACACTAAATATTAAATTCGGCCGAATTGGGTGAATTAAAAATAAATATTTTAGAACTAAATCTCAACTTATTAATTCATATTTATGTAATCGCACTTCATTAGGTTATATAATAGATGATTGTAAACACTTAGTATCCCAAATAAGAGACATTTCTGTTACTTTTGTTAAGCGGTCTGCGAATGAAGTCGCTCATACTCTTGCTCGAGAGGCTTCTTCTTCGACATATGTAAGGGAGTGGTTTTCGAATCCTACTTTATTTCTTCGTTTTGTACTACAGACGGATTTAATTTAATGAATTATATATTCCTTCAAAAAAAAAATCCAATTACAAATAAATATTCAATCAAAATAAAACAATTCTATTTATGTTCAGCTGCACAACAATCAAACATCCAAGATTTTAATTTCCATCCTGCAACTCCTAATATTTGTAATTACAACATGTCATTTTATTCAACACAAATAATATGTAAAATATGCTAATAATGGACTGTAGAATTACTTTCCATGAAATTTACGAGACATTTTCACAATGGATAGCAGGCCCTATTTTTGTTAGAGAAGAATCAGAGATGCTTCTTCATTGCTTTTGCCTCTTTCGTTTTACTTTGAATAAAAAATTTGTAAATAGTAATACAATCTGCTAATTTAAGATAGAGGAATAAAAAAGGGAATAAGATTATAGCAAAACCTTCATAAGAATAACAATGCACAAAAGCATCCAAATTCCCTAAAATTTAGCTTGCCTTATCTATTGCTCCTTCAAAAGCTTCTTCTTTCTCCTCCTCCATATCCTTTCCCACAGTCTCCATAAGCACTGGACTTTCAATGGCTATCTTCTCTTTAACACTTGTTATGCATTTCTCATTTCCCATCAACATTAATCTAATCAATTTCAAATTAAAAATTATTAACAATTAGTCAATAAACATCTAAAAAATTATAAGGACAACATATATAAGAACCATTTTCAAAACAGTTGGAATTAATTAATTAATCATGTTATTAATTAATTAAGATCCTCCCATGACTAATGGATTATGGGTAGACTTATTAAAGTGTGATGGGTTAAATGGGTAACCCTAATAACCCAACACATATATATATACCACCTAATAGGATATTAGGGGGTAAGACGTATTATTGTCTGTAGTAACCACTCTAGAGAAATCCGTTTTCTTCTAGTCTCTTATATCCTCAAACTTATTCCATCTCATTGAGAGTTCTTAGATGGTGAAATAGTGCTATAAGACTTAATATTCTATAGACGACCTAGCTTGTTAGATCCTGCAATTCGCTTCAGTTCGTGGAAATTCGTTCGTCAAATACAAGAGGTATTTATATTTATTCCCAATTTATTATATCTTATTGCGATTAATATATATGCAAAATCCTTCAAAAACATTTGATTTAGCACATACAATCAAGGGCGGACTTAACACTGGTCAAGGATGAGCTTGAGCCCACCCTGAATTTGAAATAAATTTATATATAATAACTGGGCTCTCCCCTGCAAGCAAAGAAGAAGGGAGGGAAGATGGTGGCTGCAACAAGCAAAGATGAAGCAAGTGAAGAAGAAGATAAAGAAAAGATTTTGGGTCGTTTGGCCTTTAGTCCATATGTATGTTTGTTTCAAATTAATGAACGGTAGTTTCATTATAAGTTGAAATAACCCTCCCTTCTCTCTCTTTCTCTTTTTATATATTATTATTATTATTATTATTATTATTATTATTATTTAGTAAAAGACTATATATATGTGTGTGTGTACTTGGTCAGAATTTTTAATCAAACAAACGTCACAGTCCTCTCTCAGACACGACGACTGAGCTGTAGGAAAAGCAAGCAAATCAAGCTCTAAGATAATTTTTTTTTATTTTTTTTGAATGATTTTTGTTTTTATTGTAGTGGATTGCTTTATTAGTTAGATGAATATATATATATATATATATATATATATATATATATATATATTTTAGGAATAGAGTAATATTACCTATTGCAACAGTTTCGGTTGAGAGATCTTTTTCTGTTATAAATATTATAAAAACTATACTATATAATAGCATAGGAGACCAATGTTAAATGATATTATGATTGTTTATGTTGAGAAGAATTTTTTTAAAAGTTTTGATGAGGAATCGATTTCAGAAATGTTGTCGATGAGGGATTTTTTTGGCCCCTGTATATATTTTATGGGTCCGCCCCTGCATACAATCAACAAAAAAATTGACAACCCAAAAAATTTATGGATTCAAAGATTCATTTTCTTAGTTTCTTTTACTTTCACCCTTTTCCCCTCTGTTTCTCAGTAAGAAACAAGCAACAAAGTTGGAAGCAGAGATAGAATAAAACCTGCATCCCCTTTTGGCCAAATGAAGAGCTATATTTAGTGAAATTTCATCTACATTAAAAGTGAGCAACACCTTCTTCAATGGGTTCTCCATACTTTAAACCAAAAACTGCAAAAGAAATGAGCTTTAAAAAGCAGATTTATAGAGGAAAATGATTGATAACAGAGGAAAGAAAGAAGAGAAAAACAATTAAAACTCAAAAAGCAGAGAAGAGCGCACCTGACTCAGGTTATATATAGAAGCATATTTCACAGTGAAACTTATAGGTTTTGAACTGTGAAAATCCAATTCTTTAAATGGAACTGCAGAAAAATATTTTCATTAAACATGTAAATAATCATACAAAAGTCAAATAAAAAATGATAAGTGAAGGAGCATGGAAGAACAAAAGAATGAAATCCCTAATTAGAAACTCAAATAAACAAATAGCAAAATAAGAGAACAAAATAGAGCTTGAAAATCAAATTAATTACCTGAAGTATAACGATTCGAAGACTAGAGTTACGATTCGAAGACCAAACTTGGAGTATGGTCAACCACTCATTGGAGGAGAAGCAGTTGGACAGTGGTAAAGGCTATGTGAGATTAGTTTAAAAAAAAAAAGAAGGCTATGTGAGATTAGTTTAAAAAAAAAAAGAAGGCTATGTGAGAGAGATGAGATTGGGATTGGGTAGGTTTGGGAGGCGTGAGATGAGAGAGAGTGAGATTAGGGATTAGGTTAAAACGTTGCTGTTCTGTTGCATAAATGAATGGGTATGAAGCACAACATTAAAACTACGTCGTGTTAGGTGCAGCAGTAAAACGATGTCATTTGCTTATTCAGCTAATTCGGCCAAAAATTTTGTTACCCAAATACTTTTGATTTGGTCGAACAGTATACCCATTTTGGCCAAATTAGTATTACACATTCTTATCCGACCTGTTTTGCCAATTTTGGTTGAATTGCCTGTTTTATCCGTTTTGGCCGACCCACTTGCTCGCCTCTATTCTCAAGGCACCGATGGCTCTTCAGTATGCCATCATAGGAAGCTATAATTTCACTAAAAAAGAATGACGACTCAAACTAATTGAAGTTTTAAGGGTTTTTTTTTGTGATTTCAACAGTGCTCAGACAAGTGTGTTGAAAATAAGTTTGGACATAAAAATAAAAAAAAATACTAATATTTCAATATTTAGAAAATTCAAAATAAAAATGTGTACAAAATTAAATGATTTTTTTAAAAATAATATTTTCATATTTTTATTGAAAATTACAAAAAAGTTTTAAAAATAAGTTTGGATTTGAATTGAAAAATTAGATTTAGAAATAATTTTTTTCCCAAAATATTCTAAAATTAGTTTTTTTTTTTAAAAAAAACTAAAATTAGTTTTTCTAAAAAATTTAAATTAGTTGTTTTATGTATATGACTGTTTTATAACCGATGAGAAAAGGAACCCAAATACCCATAAAATAATGCAAAATTGGTTTGAACAAGGCTTCAACTATCAATTTACCCATTTACGGTTCATGATAGTTTAACAAAAAGATAATAAATATCAGGTTTTAAAATTTTATTATAATAAAATATAAATAAATTTTAAATATTAGCTAAATATTATTATTTACCAGATATAAAATATATAGATGTTTTTCTATTTTCACGATATTATTACATTATGTATATTAACTAGGAGCTTGAAAGTAAATAGTTTATTTTGAAAACTAATAGGTATTAAATAGCACAAAATTTTAAAATGTAGTAAATAGCATATTTCTAAAAAAATAAATTTAAATTCCAAAAATGCCCCATTTCAAAAAAAAAAAAAATATTAATTTCTTTAATCAACTGTTTGACTGATGCTGGATTTCTGCTTAATTGTCGCCGGACAGCCGCCTGACCTCGTGCAACTTCCCAAGTATGGTTCATATATCGGAGGAAAATATAATGTTGTCAAGGCTGGAATTCGAATACATGACCTTTAAAAGTGGCAAAACACACATTTTCATAAGCCAAATTATATCTTATTATTATATAAAATTATATATATGTCACACTCCGTCAAACCTTCACTTTTGTCCAACTGACTTCCACCTGACCGGTGCCTAAAAATTAACAAATCACATCCACTCAATAAAAAAAAAAAGACTAAATATGCACTAAAGACAAATTATATCAACTAAAAGATAAATGACATAATTATCTTAATTCAACAAAAATTATCAAAAGTTTCTGTTATTTAAGAACACTCAAATGCAAAAAAGTGTTAATTTTATTGGAATAGGGGTAAATACATGTAACTAAAAAAAAAAAAAGGCGTATTTACTAGTAACTAAAAAATGATAGTTTCTTAATATTTTAAAAAATATGAGATTGACTTAATATTTCAATATATATGATATTTACTAAAAATAAATTTTAAAAGATGTCATTTACTATAAATTCCTATTTAGAAATTTCTTGAACCTTCTTCTTAAAAAAAAAAAAAAAGAAATTGCTTGAACCTGTATCGACCATGGTTTTAAATAACAGCCGCTACATAATATTTCTAGGTTTTTGAAGATTCCATTATGTTATTTACCATTATTTAATTGTTATTAAAAAAATGTATAGATAACTGCCGTTACGACAATTATTTATCAGTTGCGACCGTTACCTACCGCGACAGACCGTGAAATAATGGTTATTATTACTATTATTATTATTATTATGTGTATAATATAAATGTTTAATTTTGCTATTTTTTTATAGATTTTAAGAAATGTATTATTAGTAATTTTAATCTTTATTTTATTCAATTATTATTTTGCTTAAACCAATAAAACCAATCATGCAAACCCAATCAAATTTTGGATAATTTTTTAAGGGTACTTGGTTTAATTAAAACTTAAGATTTCTTATATTTTAAAACCAACTTTATTGGTTCGGTTAGAAATTTATACTTTAAGCCGATCAAACTAAACTATGAACACCTCTAATATAAGGAAACAACAAGTATTTGTACTAGGAGAAAAGACTTTGTGTCAAAAAAAAAAAAAATCTAAAGATGACAATATATGTGCAACATTTGCAAGAGGAAAGGAAACATTATGCATTTTAATCATCATGTAGTTGTATGTCTATACTCTATATACATGTTCTTTTCCAATAATAGAGAGAAAATATTATGCATTTGCTCAACCTCAATTTTTAAATGCTCATGAAAATGATACTAACCATTCTAATTTTATAGGTAGTTTGTTTGCACCTCCTGTAGCTTATATGTGCACTTCTCTAGAAGATGAAAGCGCATCTTCTTTTACACCTCATAGGGACTTCTTTTGGCATTAATATTATTTTATATATGTTATTTTTCAATATTTATTTTATTTTGTACTTTTTATAAACTTTATGGTATTGTGCATATAATTATGATGTAAAATAATACATTAGTTAATAGATTTATAATAGTATATATATAATTATCATGTGAGACAATATAACTAATGTTTTTGTATTGCAGTTATACTTATTAAACTATTATATGCTTTTTTTTTTTTTTATGAACACCTTCAAAATATATTGATTTCAAAATTTTACAATTTTTTTTTTAAAAAAAAAATTCAATTTCGCAAACTATTACAGTTATTTATTACCACGATAGGTTTGTTACCGTTTTCTTTACACGTACCTGTGATTGCGCCGTTACCTTTGTTTGACTCCTTGGTATTGACGTAAGCTCCTACCAACTTAAGCTCCTATGGTTTGAGCTCTGACGTGCCGCAATTTTAGTTTGTTTGTAATTCGAGCCCGGTCAGCTTCAAACAGTTCATAAATGAGATTTGAACAGTTTGAGCCCGCCATTACTTAAAAATGTACTCATTCTGTTAGGGGTGTGCATCGGTCGGGTTCGGTTTAAACCGAACCGAACCCGACCAACCCGAAAATCGAAATTTTTTAATATTAACACCCGAATCAAACCCGTAAATTCGATTAAATCGAACCGAACTCGTCGGTTCGGTCGGGTTGGTCGGTTTTCAGCGGAAATACAAGAAAATTTGTCAATTTTTTTAGGTTCAACCCGAACTAACCAGAATTAATTTCTGATTTTTCTTAAAACGCAAAACCGAATCGAACCGACCAATCCGATTAAACCGAACCGAGCACGTTGGTTCGGTTCGGATTGATCGGGTCGGTTTGGATTTTGCACACCCCTACATTCTGTATTTATTTATATAGACATAACTTGTTTTTTCACAAAAATTAAGAAAGTTAAGGTGCCGTTTGGTATCATTTTATAGTTTATGTTTTTTATTTTTTTTCTTCAAAAATAAACAAAAACTTGTTTGTTTAAAACTATTTAATTTTTTCTTTTCCTTTGAAAAGAAACTGTTTTCCAAAATAAAAGCAACTTTCGTGAAACCATAAAATGTGGATTTCAAATTTATGGTTCATGTTTAATTCCACGTCCTTTTATATCTCCTTATTTGTAGGAAGCATTTTATTAATATTATCATTAGTATTCTCTTTATATTTCAATATTATTTTAGATAATATAATAAAATTGTACTTGATTTTACATAATAAACTTAATATCATTCATCTAATAAAATTATCAAGATCATTATAAAAAAATATATATATATTAAGATATTATTCTCTTAGTTATAATATTTTGAAAAGATATACTACCTTAAATTTTTTCAATTATTTACGTTTCCGTTTTTGGCAAATTTTTTCAATTGTTTACGTTTCCTTTTTGGGTAAGTAGGTTTAATTGTTTATTATTATTTCTGTATTGGTATTGGTGAAAACGTAAGTGTTGTAAATGGTTGATAATTGTTTATTATTATTTTGTATTGGTATTAGTGAAAAGTAGGATTGTATTGGTATTTGTGTTTTTAGGGTGTAAAGAAATGAAAAAATTGGAGGTAGTATATTGTTATTTGATATAAATAGCTAAATGTATTTTTTTTTTTTAAAAAAAATACAAGTAAATTTTAAATATGTGTTATATAGTTGTGTTGAAATGTAAAGTCGATGGAATTAAGTTCTAACAATATCAATAAGAAACAAAATGGGTACAAACCAAATAGCTTGCACTGTTTCCGATTGTTTTTTATATCTAAAATAAATTATAAAAACAATTTTTTAAAAACTGAAAGTAAGAAAATAGAAGCTGTTTTTTGTTTCTTATAAACAAGAAACACAAAACATAAAATGTTAACAAACAAGCCCAACTATTTTAATTATTCAAAATTTATTCCAAATTTTAGAGAAAAACCTGAAAGTATAACGGAATCTAATGTGAGGTATTTCTATTTCACAACGTAATTTTTAAAATTAAGAGGCCTAGGAGTAAGGTATCCTAAGTTCAAGGACTTCAAAGTAATTATCTCCAAAGAAAACTACTATATAAAGTCATTCCTTGATTCGTAGCCGCATCACAACCGTTAATGCGCGTATGACAAGAATATTGTTTGTAGATCCATTGATCTGTTAGGAGCAAACCCTAATCTCCTAATGTTTGTGCAAATATAATACTATAAAAGAAAGAGAAGGGGGTGTTGGTCTAGAGTTATGTATGAGTAGTCGGAGTGGCGACAAAGACAATGCTGTATGCTCAAATCCATGGCGATCTAATCTACTAAATTCTATTCAATTCAATTAGATTGTTAAGTGTGGAAATGCACTGGTACTGGGCTCCGTTCGTTCGGTAGTTATTAAAGAATGGGCAGCCTAATCTTTAAAGTGCTAAATCGAAGGGATCCGCTTTGCAGCTTAAAATCATTTTCATGTTTTTGTTGCCAGTAATACCCTCACATTACCTTATTCTTAGATTATATGTAGATATTGTGTTTGGGGTTTTGTGTGCTAAAATTAGTTTAAAAATGTGTATGTCAAGATTCAGGAATCTATTGCCTTGAGTTGTTGCTGCTGCTTATATCCCTATAAGGAAGACCTCTAACAAAGAATACAGATACATTGCCTCTGTGTGCTGTAAGTGTTGTTTTATTTCTTAAGGTCATAGAGATTTTTTTTAATTGAAATTTATCACCCGTTTTCAAAATAAATTAATTGAATAATTATTTTCTTTGTTTTACTAAAAGAAGTAATTTCAATTTTTTTTTGAACGAAGTTACAATGGGAGAAG
The DNA here is from genome assembly GCA_949640765.1 of Croton laevigatus. Classification (NCBI taxonomy): domain Eukaryota; kingdom Viridiplantae; phylum Streptophyta; class Magnoliopsida; order Malpighiales; family Euphorbiaceae; genus Croton; species Croton laevigatus. Next base: position 3,433 of record CATIWJ010231809.1, on the reverse strand, counting down.
ATAATTGAACCAAAGACGTATTGATTTTGAGCACCGCACTCACTAGTTGGTCTACCCCCAATTTTCGTGATGGGTCCTATAAGAATATTTGCCTTAGCTTCTTGGTATTTTTAATGCGGTCAAATTCAAACTCTAAGGGAGTTATTTTCACATATTCTCAACAACTTGTTTCTGCTTTATGTTCTTCTTGTTAGACTTTTCAGAGTTTGGGTCAATATTATTTTGAATTAAGTTTTGTTTAGAGTTTTTGCCTCATATCTTAGGCGGATTTGTATGCAAGTAAATATGAGAGTTCATATACCACCAAATGGTCAGTACAAGTGGTTAGGACTTTGACTCTTTATCTGGACATTCAGGGTTCGAGTGGTACTCAGGGCAGGGTAGTATGAGAGTTCATATACCACCAAATGGTCAGTACAAATGGTTAGGACTTTGACTCTTTATCTGGACATTCAGGGTTCGAGTGGTACTCAGGGCAGGGTAGTTTAAGATGGTCAAGATACTTGCCTATGATTTTGAGGCCCAAGTTCAAGCTGTATCGCCCCTCCTTATAGATACGGGTGTGTGTAGGTGTGGGAGCGATCTATGTTAAAAAAAAATAAATTATGAGAGTTCATATTCTTCTTGCAAGAGCATCTGTTCATTTTGCGTATTTATACATCTAGGAGTCGATCCCTCACTTCTTGTTGGATTATTCTTCAGGATGAAATGAAATTTGAGTATTACTCCTTAAAAAAAAAGGTAAATTATAATGTGGACTATTCAATATAAAACATTCTTCTCTTCCTTGTATAATGAAACCATTACTAAAGCTTAAACAAAGAAAGCATTATGCCAAAACTTATTTTTTTTTAACAAAAATTTAAAAATAAAAATTATAAGAGATGCGATTCAAGAATTATAAGAGATAAGATTCTATGTTCTACCAAATCTACTCAGGTAGGATCATAGCCCACAGATTTTTTCTGGATACCCATATTATCTACTCTAATAATTAAATGGTTATGGAAATGGAGATTTTCTCTTGTCTACTCGCTTATTTCATTTCATGGTTTTGAAATGGATACCCACTAAACTTAATATGTTACCATTAAAATGTATTTGTTTTATTTATATAGCGCATTTTCTCCTTTTTAGTTTTCTTTCTGTATAGAAAAATTTACTAGTTTGGCATATTTTTTCTTTAAACAAAAAATAAGTTTCAACAAAAATTTATTTAAAATTATATATATTTTTTATATTCTGTTAATTATTAATTTTTACTTAATTTATTGTTATTTATCATAGGATTAACAAATGTTTAAAATAGATTTAATAAACGATTAAAAAAAATATGGCTAATAATATTTAGAAAGTTTAGCTAATTATTAAAAGTATAAATATAGTTTAAAACATGTTTCATAAATATTTAAAATAGGTCTAAAAAAATATTTATACGAGCTTGATAAAAATTTATAAAAACAAAAACATTACTAGACTAATAATTTAGAAAAAGTTTAACTAATTATTACAAGTATAAATATGATTTAAAATATATTTAACAAACGTTGAAAATAGGTTTGATGAATATTTGAAACATGTTTAATGCCTAATGTAATACATTCGGCTCATAACTGAAAGACAACATGTAAATACATATTCAGAGCATGATAAGGCAAGATATATCAACTGAGGCATATCAAGGAAATGACCAAAGCAAACATTTCAAGTTCAACTTTTTCCTCATTAGGCCTTTTTAATCTCCATAGCAACATGCCAGCATCTACCATAATTTTACAAAAAAAAGGCTTACATTTAAAATGTTTCTTTTTGCCAAAAAAAGAATTTCACATATGAAACAAATGACAAAAACATTTAAAACAGAGTACAAATAATTTAACAAACATAAAAAAAGTTATAATCCCACACTTCAACATACAACAACTAACAATTGCAAATTAATGTTTTACAACTCTTTTTCATAACATAATATTTCTACAACTTCATATGTAACGCTCAGTAAACCCTGATTAGTAGTATCGGGGAGATTTAATGTAAATTTTATTAATAATAATAAAATTAATTATAAAATATAATATATATATAAATAATAAAATATATAATAATTAAATAAAAATTAAATTGAAAAAAAAAGAAGATAACGTAAGATTTAATAGCAGTAAAAAGTTGTTGAGGAAAAATAAAATAAAACGGAAGGAAAGAAAGGAAATGAAACAAAACAGAAGAAAAGGAAAAAAAAAAAAAAGAAAAGGAAACCGTAGGAAAAACCGAAGGAAAATTTGAAAAACTTAAACCCAAATCTGTGTATTTACTGCAAAATCTGGGATTGTAGGGTTGTAGTACTCGTTAAGGGGAGTTGATATCTGGGAAGAACTCCGTCGACCGACGCCGGACAGTGATGAACGAAGCGGTCAAAGCTTAAAGCTTCAACGGTAAACTGAGATTTCAAATCGGAAAATCTCTCTTTCCGTTCATTAACCGACCGAGATAAGGGCACCAATCAGTCGGCGCCGTCGAGAGGAGTCCACCGGTACCTAGTTTGCTGCCGTTCGTCGACGGAAAAGCTATCGGGCCTCGTGGGCCGGCGAAGAAAAACGTTTAGCTGAAGGCTGAAGAAGACGATTCAAAACGCAGCAAAGGTGTGCGTTTCACTCAAAACGTCTGTGTTTTTAGACAAATTCAGAAACAGTCCCTGGGGTTTCAAGCCGCGCGCAAGTAAGCCCGAAAGTTTACAAATTGGCCCCTGAACTTAGCTGCCGTGTGTACTTAGGTCCTGATTCACAATTTAATCCGAAAAACTTGGCTAATTTCATATAGGTCCCTCCACGTTTTACCCTAAGGCCCATGATCTTGCTGTAGTTTTGAATTAGGTCCTAAAATCTTTAATCCAGTCCCTAAACTCATTTAATTATTACTTTTAGGTCCAACAGAAAATAAATATAGGTAAATAAATTTATTTACTTAATTTTATTTAACTTAGGACCTCAAATTAAATTAGATGACTTATTAAAAACATATAAATATTATTTTTTAGGACCCAAACGTGTAATTATTAAATTTATTAAATATTGATATACTATTTTTAGGACCTGCAACTACCAACGAGCGTGGGAATTAAGGAGATATACGCGTAGGACTATTTACGGACACTTTACAAGTTTGGTACTATTATTTTTAAAGTATCGAACTGATTTTTTTTTAAATTATTGAATTGCATTTTAAATATTTGATAATTGAATTTGTGGAGAACTCGAATGTGTGTTCAAGTTATAGAATGATTTTTTGATGAATTTTTAATACCGACGCGGTGATTGCAAGCGCGATGCTACCGGTGCGGTAAAAGCAAAATTATATTTAAATGTGATATTTAATATTATTTTGATTGAATTAGATTTAAGTGAGATTTTATTACTTCTCAAATAATTATTATTTT